>CM049802.1:22340626-22538700 GCA_027422405.1 Ptychobarbus kaznakovi | reverse complement strand
TTTCCCTTTGGGATATGGCCCTGATTCTCATATGGTCCAATCTTTCCATGCATATAATTGCAAATGCTGCTTATTAGCCAAATTATATATACACTATATTGCCAAAAGTATATATACACACACAGTTGTGCTTATAAATGTACATGCCCCTTGCGGAATATGCAAAATGTTAATAATTTTAACAAGATAAGAGGGGTCATGAAAATTGCATGTTGTTTATTTAATACTGTCCTGAATACGTTTTTTCATTTAACAGATGTATATATACTCCACAAAACAAAATAATAACTGAATTTATAAAATTGACCCCGTTCAAAAGTTTGCACACCCTTGAATCTTAATACTTTGTGTAATATCCTGGATGATCCACGGCTGTTTTTATATTTTGTGATAGTTGTTTATGTGTTCCTTGTTTGTCCTGAGCAGTTCTGCCTGCTGTTATTCAGAAAAATCCTCCAGCTCCTGCACTTTCTTTGGATTTCCAGCATCTTCTGCATATTTGAACAATTTCCAAAAGTTACTGTATGATTTTGAGATCCATATTTTCACACTGAGAACAACTGAGGGACTCATACACAACTATTACAGAAGGTGAAAACATGTACTGATGCTCTAGAAGGCAACACGATGCATAAAGAGACGGGGGTTGAAAACGTTTTGAACTGGATGATCAGGGTAAATTGTTCTCATTTTGTCCTCTGGGAAACATTTAAGTATTTATGTAGCTTCTTAAGCGAAGTATCAAAAAAGAAAAAAAAATATCTTTAAACAAAATAAGAAAAATGTGCACATCATCATCCTCATCAAAAGTTTACATCCCCGGCTCTTAATGCATTGTGTTGAGTGTGAGCGGGAGGGTTTTTCTGAAGAACAGCAGGCAGAACTGCTCAGGACAAACAAGGGACACATGAACAACTATCACAACACAGAAAATCAGTCATGGATCATCCAGAAAATGACACATATATTAAGATTCAAGGGTATGTAAACTTTTGAACGGGGTCATTTTTATAAATTCAGTTTTCTGTTATGTGAAATAGCTTATTCAGGACAGTACTAAATAAACAAAAAAATTATTTGAAATGTTCATGACCCCTCTTGTTTTGTTAAAATTATTAACATTTGCATATTCTGCAAGGGGCGTGAAACTGTACAACTGTAAACTGTATATACAGGTGCATCTCAATAAATTAGAATGTCGTGGACAATATTTATTTCAGAATTCATTCGTGGACAAGTGAAACTCGTGTATTAAATAAATTCATTGCACACAGACTGAAGTAGTTTAAGTCTTTGGTTCTTTCAATTGTGATGAGTTTGGCTCACATTTAACAAAAACCCAAACCCACCAATCTCAACAAATTAGTGAATATGGAACTCGTGACATGCCAATCAGCTAATCAAATCAATGACCAGACTGAACCTGCAAAGGTTTCAAGTCTTGGCCTCAAAATTTTAACTTCAGTTGATTTGGCTGGTTCACTAGGCATTTAACAAAACCCACATGGGAAAGACAACAGTTGTCCACACCTCAAGAATTAGAATAAATGGACCACCCCACAAGGAGGGTCCAATCCAGCTAATCAAATCAAAACCAAAGAAAAGGGTTGGCTTCAAAATGGTCTCTCAGTGGTTCCACTAGGCTACACAGATCTTGGGGTGCTGTATCTGCTGATCTGACAGTTTTTCCAGAAGACATGACACCCTTCACAAGGAGTAAGCACAAACATTCATTGCCAATTAAGTGGCTTTCAGAGGAGATGCTGATTATCCAAACATGTACAGAAAGTTAAGTGGAAGGAATCTTGGAGTAATCTGTCCTAGAGAATCTATGGGGTATTGTCAAGAGGAAAATGAGAAACAAGAGATCAAAAAATACAGATGAGCTGAAGGCCACTGTCAAAGAAACCTGGTCTTCCATACCACCTCAGCAGTGCCACAAACTGATGACCTCCATGCCACGCCGAATTGAGGCAGTAATTAAAGCAAAAGGAGCCCCTACCAAGTATTGAGTACATATACAGTAAATTAACATACTTTCCAAAAGGCCAATAATTCATAAAAAAAAAATATTGGTCTTATGAAGTATTCTAATTTGTTGAGGTTTTTGTTAAATTTGAGCCAAAATCATCACAATTACACAATACATATATGTATATATATATATATATATATATATAATATATATATTAACATTACTACATTATTACTACATATGACAAATCTCAAAACTAAAAGAAGTAGAAAGATAACATAAGTATTTGCAATATGGGTCGTGATAATATGGGTATTTGTCATTTTAAATAGGGACAAGCGGGGGTGATTTGAGCCTGCTGGGAAGTTGAGCTTTCCTTTGTTTCTAGACAACTTTTTCACAAAGTTGGTGAAGTTACCACATACCGTATATTTGAAGAGTTGTCCATTTTACTCACCCTGTGATTGAGAGACCCATGAATAATTGGAAACTACAATTTTGTTTAAAAAAAATAGTTTTTTTGCGGTTCAAAGTGATTTTCGTATGCTCAAGGACTCAAGCTTTTTTGTGTCTGAACAAATCTGAAAAAATAGCACACGTGTTTGCGCTTTAAGAAGTTATAATATGAGGCTGTATTGTTAGCATGATGTTAGCTCTAAACTACTGGATGATACAAGTTTGTTCAAATGGTGGAAGTGGGGTACTTGAGCCAGAAGTCTTGGGGTAAGTTGAGTCAATGGCTAACCCCTCCGTATAATTATAAAGTATTATTTTACTGTAACTCTACATTCTACATTACTCTACATTAAGAGCATATTAATTTAAACCCATACACTTACTTGGTTTGAACCACAGCTCTCGACCTGGGGTTGGAAGTATAGTTTCTTGTTAGTAAGATATATGTGCTTAAATAAATATGCTCTTGGGCACAACACGCAAGTTAACATGCAGTACTATCTGTATCTTCCATTCTATAAATGCAGTTTAATAATGTAATGCACGTCCATTGTAAGCACTGTTTTTGAAAAGTGTGCATGTGCATAAATGCCTAAGGGAACCCCAGAATATGACGAAAGAGGGAACCTGCGATGAATCAAACATCAAATACACAATGACAGGGAACAAAACATAGTAAATTAGTCAGTAGTTGCCATGTTCAATACATAGCATCTTAGAGATCTCTAATCAGTTAAATAGCAGAAGTTATGTTTAAGGAAGATATTCTGAAGAATGTGTGAAACAGAGCAGTTCTGGGGCACCAGAGCCGATCCTCCCTATACGCAGAATACGCAAGCTGCGTAGGGCCCCCGAAACACCAGGGGGCCCCCTTAATCCAAAATATGTTTTAATTTTGGGTTCGTTTTGGAGTTTGGCCAGAGGTTATGAAAACATGAATGCTCGAATGATCATTTCAAGATGATTCAAGACGAAGTGAAACCCAGACAACTGCATTGCATCCATTTGTGCATCTCAACCACACACGCCGCCACCCCCTCCCGTTCTGCGTAGGGCCCCCAGAAGTCTAGGATCGGCTCTGTGGGGCACCATTGACTTTTTCCTACTGTGGATGTCAATCGTGCCCCAAAACAGCCTGGCTACAAACTCTCTTCAAAATATCTTCCTTTGTGTTCAGCAGAACAAAGACATTCATACAGGTTTGGAACTACTTGAGGGTGAGTAAATGATGACAGAATTTTCCTTTTTGGGTGAGCTATCCCTTTAACAAGGACAAGAAAATAACCATGTATGGACACAAGAGGGCGGGACACTCGACACACGCAACACAAAACTGACAAGCTGTCACGGGGTGGGACAAGTCAGACACACATACGCACCTTTAAGTACTAAAATTCACTTTTTAGGGGTAAATAAGGTACAAAGGTGTAAGATACCTTTTGAAAGGGACCCAGTGACAGTTTAAGCACCTTTTTTTCGTTCAGAGAATGGAGGAATATTCAAATGAGCCAATAGGCTATGCTAAAACAACAGAAGCACACAATAATGCTGTTCTTGCATTTTTGTTCTGTTCTGAACAAAGAACAGATTTGTTACTTTGTCTAATTATTTTCCCCCCCCCCCCACCTCTCATTATTTCAATATGTTTTGACAAAGTTAATGCAGTTTGCACAATATATTAAATGAAAAAAATAGATAACCAGACACCATTTGCTGAATGTAACATGTGACATAAAAATGTCACGTGACAACATACTTATGTTTGAAATGTTTATAAACCACTGTAACAATTTCACATATAGTCATTTTTTTCTCTCCAATAATGCGCGGTAAGCATTCGCCTACACCAGAGCGCCACTCCCCCCCTTAACGAGCGCTTCATGTGACCCACAGAAGCACAAGCCCAATTACCACAAGAAGAGAGCTCTGCTTCTGCTCGATGTATTTAATTAGATTAAGCTTTATGACCAACACGACTAACAGGTGCTGTTCCGTTTCCTCTGACATGAGTCAGCTACCTGTGCTCTTGTTGAGATCGCGTTTGGGAAGCTGATGCACGGCATCCAAGAATCCTGCATGAATATTTCATTGGAAAGTGGATGCGGCTTTAATTGTGTTTGCGGGTGACGGGCCGCATGACAATCCAAACACAGTCATCAGAGCACAGCAGGGGCCCCGACTGACTCACGGCTCCTCATTCATTCATTCATTCATTCATTCATTCATTCATTCACACACACTATAAAATGCCTTCGAGGAGAGGAATAGTTGGACTGACACTTTTAGGTTCTCGCAGGCTGGAGAACAGTCCTCATTAGTTGATTAAACAACAAAGAGAAAACCAAAGATGTTTAAGAATAGCCCATTTCAAGTCGTCAAGGTGCCCCCGGCGAATCTGCATCTCAATCACTCAGGTGAGAACTTTATGATATCAGCCAACGTTATAAAATGACGGATAAAAGAAAATAGAAGTAAGCAATCTACATACGGGTATATTTGACATATACAAATTGGACTGTGTCGGTGTAGAAAAAAACATAACATATAAATAACATGAGAAAAAATGTATCTTCATCCTTAAATAGCATGAGAGAGGTTTATCTTCAATGATAGTGTTTTTCTTCGTCACACCATGTGACACATTTATACGTCAAATACCCATCTATTTTATTTTGTGAAATATATGCAATTAATTGAATCAAATTAATATCTCCTCCATCCAAAAATATGGGATATAAATACATAATTTAAGCTTTTTGCTATATTATAATGACGCGCAAAAATAAATACACATATAATTTTTTTTCTATTTCTAAATCAATTTCCCTCCACGCTTCAAGACGTTTTGCAGATTCATGTCATTGTAATGCTGAGTGTGAAACAGGCAATACATATTCATTACGCGCTGGCGTCAGAGATCAATGAAATACGGTTTACACGACTCAGTGGCGCATTGTTTTCTTGCTCTCTGCTTCATGAAGCCATAACCAGAACTGCTGTCAAGCTTTGAACATCGTCAATATCATAATTTATATAGTGAGTCTCCGTTTAAGACGCATCTGCTTTGGGTTGCACTCAAATATCTGATGTTGTTTTGACAATTGTACACATTATTTATGGCGTTTTATGTATATTTGAGTAAAAACCACGTTTTTATGAAGTATATCTTATATCTGATAACCACTTCCAGATTCCCCCCCACACATTTTCATTCCTTACAGTACTTTATGATATCGTTTAGAGAGAACTATATCGTGAATAAATGGCCTGCTACATTTTAAAATAACAAAAAAAATATATAATGTTATGTTTTAAAATAAATTAGTCATTTTTGAGGTGGGATGTGAGAATTGATAAACAAACGATAAATCAGTTCTTTGTTGTGAAAGTGCTCAGGCTTTTATTTCTGTGTGTGTGTGTGTGTGTGTGTGTGTGTGTGTGTGTGTGTGTGTGTGTGTGTGTGTGTGTGTGTGTGTGTGTGTGTGTGTGTGTGTGTGTGTGTGTGTGTGTGTGTGTGTGTGTGTGTGTGTGTGTGTGTGTAGTGTGTGTGTGTGTGTGTGTGAGAGAGTGTGTGTGTGTGTGTGTGTGTGTGTGTGTGTGTGTTTACTTGTTTATGCTACATTGTAGGGACCAAATGGGAAGGGGGGAGGGGGGTGCTTCCTATTCCCCAAGTTTACATGTTCTCCATCTGCGAGTGGCCCATTGGTGAAATGTGCAATTCACCAGCTCAGTGAAGTTAGACTTGACCTGAAGCTGAGGAGATGCTACAGTGACCCGTGTCCCATGATTCACTCAAACACTGAGCGTCTTGGTTGTGCTGTTTGGGGTCTGATCTTTCTCTGCGGTGTGAAGCAAAAGAGGTTGAAGACATCCTGGAAACATGGCTGAAGGTGAGGTCGTGGGTGATCTTCCAGTGGGGGGTCAGTGAAGAGAGAGAGGGGGTAAAGAGGAGGGGGTGGGACGGATCTCCCGCATTGTCTTTCAGATTTGGGGATCTTTATAAAGGGCTCTTCCCAGAAGCCCTGGAATTTTACCGCTGAAATGTACTTCAACTCTTTTGTTGGCGCGTTTCTTCTGGCGTCGGTAAAGTAGTTGTTCTTTGTTTGTTTTGGATGGAGTTCTGAGATGTGGAGGGACGTCTGAAGTAGTAGTTTTTTTTTCAAAACTTCGGATTTATTTGGAGGTTGATTTGGGTGAAATGGGCTCAGTTTATGAGCAATATTACACAGGTGAGCGAATGCGTATTTGCGCTTAATTACTGAGAAGGACGCGCACTGATAATTCAACTTTCAGTTTTTACATTTTGTGCAATTTAATTCTAAAATATAGCTTTTTAAGGAAAGTAAATGACACATTTATTTAAAAATAAAAAATGATATAATTTGATGGCTTGTTTTAACGTGATGTGGCTAAATATTGATCAGTGATTCACACAATGGGGGAGATAGCATGGTTTGACTGCGATATTCTGTTTTTGAATGTGCATTTCTCAGATTTATTGGTGATATAAGACATCTAATGCTATTTCCTGAGGGAAAATGGTTGATTATTGCGTTTTTACTTTTGTTGCTGTCTACAAAATATGCAAAGAAATAAACTGAAAAGTATTTTTTTATTTTAGATTATAAAAGTACACATTTGGACAGCGTAAAATGAACAAAAGTATGTTTTTGTAGGGGAACATTGACTCGTGTTTTTTGTATTTCCACGCCACGCACGATGAATTCACTGCATGTCGAAACAGCAGCGTATTTACTTATTTTCGTCCACTTTCGATAGCGTAATGTTTTTCTTTGTAGAGTTAATTGAGACTGATTTTCACGTGTGCTTTTTTCTAGTGGGCTGTGTAAAGGACGAGGAGGAGGAAGCCGCGCGCTCCGGGGAAGACTCGAGCTCGTCTCGTGGAAGTGGCGTCTGTAAATGGTTTAATGTGCGGATGGGCTTCGGCTTTCTGTCCATGACCCATCGGGTGGGCATCTGTCTGGACTCGCCCGTGGATGTGTTCGTCCATCAGGTGAGATAGAGAGAGCATGCCGTCGTTTTAATGGACCGGACCCGTGGAAGGCCGTCTCTATCTTCTCATGGCTTTATTTTCTCACGGCTCAACGACATAAACACGGGCTACTATGCTAAATTAAATATTCACAGTATCTCCTTCCATTTATGAAGCTATTATTTTGTGTTCGTGCATCAGCACCTAAATATGAGGCTAAATAAAACCTGCAAATAAAGGGGGTTCAGTCGTTTAGCAAATATACCTCTTTTATTTATTTTTTCCCATCAGTCACCTTTTTAGGCTTTATTCAGGGCTTTGGGCTGTGTGGTGATTTGATTTGGTCATGTGTTTGTGTTTGGGTTCTGTAGGCCTATACATCTTTCTTTTTTTCTTTTTCTTAAAGGTCTAGGACAATGTCTTAGAGTTTTAAAAGTTAGTTTATTTCTAAAACTAAGTGGGACCTTTATCACAAAATGTGTCCTGTGTTTTTATTTTTGAATGATGTCAATAATTGTTTGGTTCTTTGGGAAATTACACATTTCTGTTGGTGTTCATTCGGTAGAATGTTTTGACTAAATTTATTTGCAGAGGCCAGAAATGTGATAATTTTCATTAAATACTTATGCTAATAAACAAATAACTATTTTCGGAAAATTTTATGGAATGTCAATTCAAAGTTTTTTACCTTTTCAATCTCAAATAGGGTAATATATATATTTAGTGGTGGGCCGTTAAATATATCGGCTAAAAAAAATATCGTTAATCTATGCTATTACGTATGATACTTTCACCCTGATATTTTAGTGTATATAGCCGAATTGCACTGTACGAGAACGAGTTTCGAACTTCGCAGTCCGTGATGGACAGATCAATACAGGGCAGCCAAACGCTCACCTAGCTTTTCCTCTGAAAGATGTATGTAGTAGCAACTTTATAATATGTTATATATTGATATATACTATTAAAATCTCCGTATATACAGATAAAAGTATAATACATCTTTCGAATAAAGACTCTAATTTGTTGCACTCAGGAAACGTTATGCCTTTATCTCATGTGATCTTGTTCGAAACTCGAATATATCTAAGTACATAGAAAAATAGAGAGTGAAATGTCTACGTGCATGGATGATTTACATGGTGCAACACTGTGCATAATAAGATTTACAACATTTTATTCAACTCTGTGATCTGTACTATATTTTTACTGTAATTGACAGTTATCGGCAATGCAAGTGGAACGGGATTTTCCTCCAGCGTGGGTTGGGACTTAAAGTTTGTGATGCAAAACATGATAATGCGCCACCTGGCTTTAAAGACTTAGTGGTAGCACATTATTCTGAATGCCTTCGGCAGAATTCAAATGAGCCATTTTAATCTAGGGATTACTATGGTTTAGATATGTTTATTATATATGTTAAATATATTTGTTTTTTAACACAGCAGCAATTCAAATGTTATATATATATATATATATATATATGTATGTTTGTTCCGACCAATCGCTGCACAAGTTAAGGTTACGTGATGACCAAAGCACACTATTGCTGCTGCTTTAAAATATAATGCCAAATTAGCTTAGCCATTATTTTTAAACGGCTACATATCTGTAGGGAACCGGAAATAAAATATTAAATATAACTGTAATATCTTAAATGCAAAAGTGTAATATTTTGACAGTGGTCCCACTTTAGATTTATTCACTTGGTTTGGATGTATCCTTGGATTTGATTAAATACATCTAAATGTCTTTCCACATTACTTGCAATCATTGGCCCTTTAAAATAATAATAAAAAATGGCTTTTTCATTAAAAAAAATATTATTATTTTTTTTTTTTCTGTGGAGTTGGGTGCACTCCTGTAGAACAAACTGTCCCAAAGAAAATATGTAATTTTTTTGTCATTCATGTATGAACTGTCTCTCAGTGGGTTCAAGTCCGGTCTCAGCATGTCCTTGTTCCTTGTCTGCTCTTTAATTCTGACTTTGCTGTCTATGACATACTGTCTTATAAATGCACCGTAAAGGCCAGAATATTACATTTGAAGTCACTTTGTTCTGCAGTGATTGATACAAAGCGCTATATTAAAAAAATCCCATTGGGCAGTATACTGTCTACAGTCGTGAACACTAAACGTCTCAATCAGCAATAATTCAACAAGCTATTGCCCCAGAACGACCAGCACGTCGGCAGACAGTGGATCACCTATCACCCTGAGCCAAATGAGCTGCTGAGGTCATTGTGTAAAATTACCCAGAGATTAGGGCATCTTACACACGGTGTCGAGTCATCTCTCTGTCTCTCTCTAAGTAAGAGGTCTTTGGTTTCCTCAGATGAGCCGAGGGTGTTAGGGCTTAGCACACTTTGACTTTAAGTCTCATTGACTGCACATTGGGACGTAAAACTGAGATGGGAACATCGGCAGAGCATGGCGTGTTTAGTCTTCCTCATCAACACCCTGAACTGTTACTGTGTGTGATAAAGGGATAGTCTTTCCAAACCTATAGGACTTTGGTGCCAGTTGACTTCCAAAGTTTTGGAACAAAATATTGGTGAACAAATTAATTAAACATTCACTAAATTGCTGAAAGTAATATATTAACTTATGTTGATTTACTTCAGTGACACTTTTTTTCTCACATCAAAAAAAAAAAAATCCCTAAAGAAAAAGAGTGATTTTAATCATGTGCATTCAACACAGTAATTTGTTCACACAACTTCACCATCAGGTTAAGCTATTTTTAAGTACTCTCCAAGCGATTGTGCATGGTTGGCTGACAGGATTTAGTTCATTATATTTAAGATGGATATCACCAAATTATAAGGTACTAGTTCGCCAACAAATGGTTAGTGAGCACATATTAGCATGCTAAATGCTAAGTCTGCTCCTTAAAGTAATAGTTCACACAATAATGAAAACTGTCATTTGTTCCAAACCTCCATGAACGGTTTCTTCTGCTGAACACAAGTTAAGAAATTTTGATGAATGTTGGTAATTAAACAGTTGTCTGTCCCTGTTGACTTCCATAGTGTTGGAAAACAATAGAAGTCAATTGGGACCAACTACTGTTTAGTTACCAACATTTCTCTTAATATCCCAGTTTGTGTTCAGCAGAAGAAAGGAGTTTATACAGGTTTGGAATAACTTGAGGGTGAGTAAATGCGGACACAATTTAGATGTTTCAAAGGAATTTCGAAGTATCCCTTCATAAGACATTTTTGTACCATCCTCAGAAGCTCCACTCTTCACCACAACGCTAAAATGGCATAATTAAAATAAATCCCAACATAACTGAATATTAAACACTATCCACTTTATTTTTCCTCTAACCACTATCTATCTATCTGAAAATGTAATGTGTCTGGCTTCTGGTGTCACCCGCTTCCAGCTATATTTAGCTGTACAGCTCGTTTTGCAGCTTAATATTTTTAACTGGTGTGTATCACCATATGATGATAATGTATTATCTTAATTATGAACACACACTGGTTTGTAGTGCAAACAGTTTTGCTGTTTACTGCACTTTGTTATTCTTCTCGTTATTTCCCTATGCGGCTAATGAACCAGAAGTCTTGCACATTCACAGAAAACGGCTTACTTCCACCTTGAAAAATAAGGTGGATAGTCTCTGCCTTCTTTCATCAAAACACCAAAAATCAAGGTTTTTTGAATCATTCATAAATCAGCCAATTGGGCATGGTTATCGCTCATTGCTTATTTCAAATTGGCCAGTTAATTGGTTTGCCAGTACTAGAAATCAATGCATGCGTTCAGCACAAATCCTTAAACTATTGATGTGTAAATGAAAAAAAGATTTAATTTTGGGGTCAACTATCCCCCTTTAAGATCTGTTTAGTATTTAAATGAACCCATTTGTAGTGCTGCACAGTGAATTTGACCATGGTCTGTTAGTAGGCAGATTTCTGGATATTCTTGTGTAGTTTGGTTTGGATAACCAGCGCTCAAGCCTACCTGAGTTTCTGTGGATATATTGATAATTGTGGGACCTACCAGGTTTAAAAGACAAAGGCTGTCATTGTCAGACCCAC
The DNA here is from genome assembly GCA_027422405.1 of Ptychobarbus kaznakovi. Taxonomy (NCBI): domain Eukaryota; kingdom Metazoa; phylum Chordata; class Actinopteri; order Cypriniformes; family Cyprinidae; genus Ptychobarbus; species Ptychobarbus kaznakovi. The sequence continues at coordinate 22,527,224 of CM049802.1, read as the reverse complement.
AGGAGGACATCCTGCCTTCTTTAGATTAGGGAATCACTGAATGAATGGTGATTGTGTGTGGAGTTGACCAAAAAGAGAGGCAGATGGAGAGAGATTTCATAATTAATGGGGGAAAATATTTGAAAGACATGCTAAGTGAGAATGTTGGGAACAGAGAAAGGGGGGAAGGGAGGGAGTATTTGGGGGAGGGGGTTGTTAGCTGAACTCATTCATAAAAACCCTCTGTAGTTAAAGAGGAGGGTGAGTGGTAGAGAAGGTCAAAGGATGGAGCTGTGGATGGTTTCAGGAAGCCTTGGCGGGGGTTGGGAGGCGCTTTTGCCTGATTCCTTTCCCAGCGACCCACCCCCCTGCGGACTTCTCACCTGGTGTCGCTATAATGTTGGGGAAGCTACCTTGAAATGATCAGCCTGTTAGCAAACTACAGTTTAAAGGCAGTCAAGCTAGTTTTCAACATGGGCCCAATGGAAAAATATGCCTCCAATTATATTTTTGCAAAACTCCAAAGATCTACCAGTGTAATTCACTTCAAAGTCAAGTCAAGTCACCTTTATTTATATAGCGCTTTTAACAATACAAATTGTAACAAAGCACTGCACAAAATAGGAAAATTGTGTCAATAATGTAATTATTGAAAAGTAATACAAAGTAAAGTAAAGTAATTCTAGTGGCACTAAAACACCAAAAGCCACTATTCCTTTTCCTTATTTACACACATTATGATTACGGGGGAGATTATAGGTTAGTGAAGACTTGTTTTCATACAGTTCCTTAAACAATACTGTGTTATGACCTCTGAACACTTACCATAGTGCATGATTTGTAAATTAATTATTAGGTTTACATGGCATAATTGTCTCCGTATGAGTTTTCTGACATGGTAAACTTGCTCGGTAGTGCACCCGGTACAGCGTTTGTTGTGTGATGTGGATGCTGTGTGCTCTAGTGCGAATCCTGTGAAACGCAAGTCACAATGAAAGAGCACAAAGACTTGTAGAAACAAGCTAAATTGGCATGTTTGCTTCAGAAAATTAGTTTTAATCTCACGTTTGCTTTTGTTAACACTTAAATTGGGTTTAGGGTAGAGTTTAGCGTAGGTAGGTGATACATTGTTTTCAAACACAATTGGTTTCAGATGAACCCCAATGCATTTAATTGTGCATTTTTTTTAAATTAGTTTTACTATGAAAGTGTCATTAAACAAGCAAGAAGTAACGCAATATGTCACCGCAGTCATATATGTGACCCTGGACCACAAAACCAGTCATAAGGGTCAATTTTTGTGTGCAAAAAATTTTTTTATTTTTTTATCGTCTTTAAAGTTGTCCAAATGAAGTTCTTAGCAATGCAAATTACCAATCAAAAATTTCGTTTTGATATATTTACAGTAGGAAATTTACTAAATATCTTCATGGAACATTATCTTTACTTAATATCCTAATGATTTTTGGCATAAAATAAAAATGTATAATTTTGACACATACAAAGTATTTTTGGCTATTGCTACAAATAGAGACGTGCTACTTAAGACTGCTTTTGTGCTCCAGGGTCACATATTAGCGATGAGCCTGAGCTGCAGTTATTTTAATGAAGCAGTTAGCTATAATACTAATAAAACGTTTTAACTGGTATGACAAGTTAATTATTATTTTTAAAATAATTTTGTCCATTGAGTAAAAACCATTTGCGTTCAATGTTGTTTGGACCACAGTGTTCTTGAAAATATCATATTTTGTTTTATGCAGAATAAAGCAATGCATTGGGGTTTGGAACGACTGTGTAAAAGATAGTACAATCTCTATCACTTCATTAAACAAGAAAAGCATTCCAGTGTTTTGCTGTCCGAGAGAATGTGTGGAATTTATTACAGACCATTAAGAGTTTAATGTGTAAAAGACTAAACGCATTCGCCCAAGGAATGTCCTGGTGAGAAGATAAGCAATCTTATTACAAGGGTTGATTTTAAGGTAGACCAACACCACCAAAGCAGATTGGATTCAGCTTGATGCAAGATCTCACAAATATACCAACAAGCTCAATTGTTGGTCTCCAAGTGGTTGTTTGATTGGAGTACAAGCAGAAGGTTGTTTTTAAAGGTAGATCCTTCCTCAAGCCCCATTTCCATGCGCCTACAGAGCAAGTATCTCAGGAATGTGAGCTTCCCCCATCTTTTCCCACTGCAGACCCTCAGCACTGATGGCCCGGGTGAGGTTTAACCAGATTGCAATATTTTGGGGAAGCTCATCCACCCATGCATCCCATTCATGTCATTTGCCAGATTTTCATTGTTTTTTTGTTTGTTTTTTGAGAAAAAAAACAGTTCAAGTACAAATGTAATCAGATTTATCTCTTATTGTGACATAGGCAAACTACATGTTGGGGCTCCTTGCATATGTATTAGATGCTAAATTGGTCTTATGCGATCTAGATGTAGAAAAAGTCATGCATCCTGAATGTGACGGGCTGTTAGAGCATATAGGTCCGTCTGGATATATTGTTGAATAACATTATGTCTTAGATGCCATTGTCTGGCGTGATTTTGAAAGCAGCATTTCCTTCACTGCTCATGCTATCTTGTAATGTTTTGTCTGTAGGCTGCTAGTTTGAGCCTTCAGTTTTAGATGCAGCCGTTAATGGATGCAAATCTCCAGAGTTAATTGGTAGAGAGCCCAGATGAGCGAGCCGTTTTGATCTGAGTGTTAAGTGACCAGGCGGTTGTGATAGTAGCAACAGAACTGGGGGCAGGGAAGATGCCATTTTACCGGTTCTTTCAGAATTGTAGATTGCATAGAGATTGCTCTTAATTAAATGCATTTTTGTGGAGCAGGCATGCACAAAGTGGGGATTTGGCTCAAATATGCCGTATACAACAGAGCAGATTGCATAGGTACTTTATCCCACAATGCAGCAAGTTAAGACTTGATCTGCAGTGAGACAAATCTGAAGTAATTAGTGTTGTTTTTTTGTTGTTGATTATTTGACTAGGTTGACAAAAAGTGTAAAGATTTTTTTTAAACAAAATAATTATTTGTTTACTTTATTTAGAGATGGCACTTAAATACATGTGACCACACAAATTCAAGTACTGTTCTATCTATCTATCTATCTATCTATCTATCTATCTATCTATCTATCTATCTATCTATCTATCTATCTATCTATCTATCTATCTATCTATCTATCTATCTATCTATCTATCTATCTATCTATCTATCTATCTATCTATCTATCTATCTATCTATCTATCTATCTATCTATCTCTCTATCTGTCTGTCTGTCTGTCTGTCTGTCTGTCTGTCTGTCTGTCTGTCTGTCTGTCTGTCTGTCTGTCTGTCTGTCTGTCTGTCGTCTGTCTGTCTCTCTGTCTGTCTGTCTCTCTCTGTCTGTCTGTCTGTCTGTCTGTCTGTCTGTCTGTCTGTCTGTCTGTCTGTCTGTCTGTCTGTCTGTCTGTCTGTCTGTCTGTCTGTCTGTCTGTCTGTCTGTCTGTCTGTCTGTCTGTCTGTCTGTCTGTCTGTCTGTCTGTCTGTCTGTCTCTGTCTGTCTGTCTGTCTGTCTGTCTGTCTCTATCTCTGTCTGTCTGTCTGTCTGTCTGTCTGTCTGTCTGTCTGTCTGTCTGTCTGTCTGTCTGTCTGTCTGTCTGTCTGTCTCTCTATCTATCTGTCTGTCTATCTCTATCTATCTGTCTGTCTGTCTCTCTGTCTATCTATCTGTCTGTCTCTCTGTCTATCTATCTGTCTGTCTCTGTCTATCTATCTGTCTGTCTATCTGTCTATCTGTCTGTCTATCTCTATCTATCTGCAATAAGATCTATACCAACTGCATATTTGCATGACTATAATTTTATATCAAAAACTACAGATTTCTAATGGCAAGAGAAATGGTTGGTAGTCATGAAAACATTTATATTCATGCAAGTGTTTTTTATACTAGTGCTGAAAAATGATTAATCATGATTAATCACATACAGTTTTTGCTTACATAATATATATGCGTGCACTGTGTATATTTATTACATATATATAAACACACACACATACAGCATATATTCTGAAAATATTTACATGTATATATTTATATTCATATACATTATATCATCTATAAATATATTTAATATTTAAACATAATTTTTTTTCTTAAGTGTATACATGCATGTGTGTGTATTTATATACATAATAAATATACACAGTGTACGCGTAAATATTATGTAAGCAAAAACTGTATGTGATTAATCACAATTAATCATTTGACAGCACTAGTTTATACAGTATAAATGTGATCTAAACGTCTAAAGCAGTGTTTCTACGTGATCTCTGCAGAGCAAGCTTCATATGGAGGGCTTCCGCAGTCTGGTGGAAGGAGAAGCTGTGGAGTTCACCTTCAAACGGTCCTCTAAGGGCCTGGAGTCCTTACGGGTGACGGGGCCAGGCGGGACGCCATGCGTAGGCAGCGAGAAGAAACCCAAGGGCGCCCAAAAACGCCGTTTAAAAGCAGATCGGTGAGTGCTGTTCAGAACTACAACATGAATACTTCATGAAGTTATACAGAATTCATCATCGTCCCAATATCCATCCTGAATAGTATCATGAGACTAGAACAAGTGTGTCCCAAAGCATAGTATGTTGAACAGATTTTGCCAAAAGTCCCTGGATGGTCTACTACTTCAGGTCGATTTTTGAAGTTTGGGTGCACACTTTAATGGCTAATATTGCCCACAATTCACTGCGCTTTGACAAAGGATTCTACAAAGCAAAAGGAACTACAAAGCATTAAAAAACTACAAACATGGCAGATGGTTAAGTAGAGAGGTTTAGATAAAGGGGTTTGAGATCCTAATTATCAATATTTAATATAGTACAAAAAATATTTAATGTTATCTGTTATTTTTCCTCTGCAACAACATTGTGAACTTTTCTAAACATCCGTTCGGCCTTTAACTTTTAAATGCATCATCATGCAAACGTATGAGCGGAGTTCTCTGCATAAAGATCCATGGCTGGCAGATCAACATGCTGCTACTCTTCTGTGTATAGTGGGGAGATAAATTAATTGAAATGTGGAGCGTACATATATTTATGTGACAGAACGAGCATTAAAGATGCAATCGTATGACATGAGATGTCTCAAAGTTTGCTTTTCTTGAGGTTTTCCTAAAATCCTGCATGTTTTATTGGGGTTGGTTTAGATATTGAACTAAATGACCCTCGCATTTACTACCTATACTGAGATGTTGCAGTTCCATCTGTATGTTTGAGATGTTGCTTCTGCATGTTTGATCTCAGGTTGTGACCAAACGAGGAGCGTTCCCTTCCCCCGCCCTGTGCATTGGAGACCTGACCTGCGGGATCAATAGGTTGTTTAAAATCTCATAGCTCAGAGTTTAGGCTCACAGAGAGTAACCCACCCCCCCACAGCACATCCACAGGTTATCGATAACACCGTCCTCCCTCAATCCTCCTCAGCAGCATCGAATCCCGCTGCTGGGGTGCGTGTGGAGCTTTCACAACTGTGCATGAATGACGGTGCATTTAATAACAGCCAATTCAACACGTGCTTGCAACAAAGAAAATAACATGTTTATCATTGATATTCCATCTCTCTGGATCTGTGACATTTAATTAATAACAGATGTAGGTGCCTGAGAAAGGTCAGAGGTGAACGCTGCCATGGCAACCCTGAGGTGTGATGCATGTGAGCGGTGTGGGGGTGGGCAGGAGAGAGCAGGGATCAAAGTTCAAAGGTCAGGCTGCATATTGAAACAAGCAGCCACAGAGATGCCACACCTCCTTCAATAACTCCCCCCACAATACAGAGAGCTGAGGAAGCTTTCATTTAAATCAATCTCTAACTAAAAATGGTAACATTTATTATATTTTTATGTGACGCTGAAGTATTGTATTAAACTCGTCTTGGTGCATAAGTATATGAAGTGGAGTTTAATATGATATTTTTATAATTACGTTATTATATTTATAAGTGATAGTGTCACTAATAATGATAATATTACATTATTATTATTGATAATAATGAGGAGGAGGATGCATGTATTATTATTATTATTATTAATAATACTAATAATGAGGAGGATGCATGTATTATTATTATTAATAATAATACTAATAATGAGGAGGATGCATGTATTATTATTATTAATAATAATACTAATAATGAGGAGGATGCATGTATTATTATTAATAATACTAATAATGAGGAGGATGCATGTATTATTATTAATAATAATACTAATAATGAGGAGGATGCATGTATTCTTATTATTATTAAATATAATAATCATAATAATACATGCATCCCCCTCCTCCTCCTCATCATTATTATTATTATTATTATTTCCACATTCTTGGAAATTAGCAAAATATGAACTACTTTGTGTTAATACTAAACTCAAATTGATTTCATATTCATATATTTCATAATTCCACTATATATAAATGCAAATATATTCAAGTATATACTTAAGATTTAAATACAATATTTCCGTATCAATTAATTAATACAATAATACAATTATAATAATGAGGATGAGGAAGCATGCAGTAGTATTAGTAATAGTAGTAATTATTATTAATAAAAAATATTATAATAATAATAAACAACAATAAAAATAATATTAATAATGAATTGCACAAGTTGTGAACTATATAAAGTTGTGAATGTTATCATAATAAACTGGAAATCATTTGTTTGTTTTTGGCGGCTTGTACATCATTTATTAATAACTTATACAGCACTTATTCATTTTATTCATTTACATAATTTTTTTACTCTGTCACATTCATCTACATTCATCACTGTTCACTCCCCTTTTATTTTTTTTAAGTCAATTTTAAGTATCATGACATGTATGATAACGTGCTTTATCATAAAAAGCGATAACAAATATTTGTTTTGGAAATTTGTGTTGGATTCTAGTACTGAAGTTGTACATAACGCTGTCATTCTCCTTTAAATCATTATGTAAATACGTTAGGATTATAACAATTATGTGTTAAATCTAATCTCAGTGGCCCTTGCTATTTAAAGGTGTGTGTGTGCGCCCTCTAGTGGTCTTTCCTGCAAATCACACGTTTTCTTGCACCACTTACAGATGCTTCAACTGTGGAGGGCCGAATCATCACGCCAAAGAATGCCAGCTGCCACCTCAGCCAAAGAAGTGCCATTTTTGCCAAAGCATCAGCCACATGGTGGCCAACTGTCCAATCAAAGCACAGCAGTTGTCACCGGGATCTCAGGGAAAATCAACAGCCTCCACCACAGGAGAAGAGGAGGACATGAGCCACACCCCCTTCCCTCCCGACTGCTCTGATTAGTCGGGGAAACACACAGCTTGGAAAGCTGCTTTTGGAACTAACTCAGGTTTTTCTTTTCAAACAGCAGAAATGAATGTCGTCGCTCACTTTTGTACTTTAGTAAGGGAATTAAAACCAGGTTAAACTAATATTGAATGTTATACTTGGACAAATATGATCACCATCATATTTATTTTTGACGGTCAAATATCTGAACCCCAGCTTCGCAATCAGTGAATTCACACAAATGATTTGGGATGAACCAGATATTTCAGAGGGATAATCATGAAATAGTGGGCAGACCTCACAAAAACATGTCCAAGTCATAAATTCAGAAATTATATTTTGCTTAAAATACTACTTGGGACTACTAAGGTTTTAATTTTTTTCATGACAATTAAGCACATTTCCTCAGTGTCGTTTGATACTTGTCACAATGTGCGCATATATATATGATCTTAGGGTAAAATATCATAGTACATACAGCAATTGCCATGTTTTATGAGATCTGTCCTGTGTAAAGCAAGTGTGTGAGAGAAAGATTGTATTTTCTGACATAGATTTGTACTAAAACAATCAAAATGCATCATGTTTACATATTGCAATAAGCCTGGATGCTGGTGCTACTGGTGAAATGCTGTTATTCACCTGCACACTGGAGGAATCACACCGTCTTCCCCTTTTATTTGTCTTGCTGATGTTGTCGGAGACTTCTGATTGTGGTTTACACAGGCCAAGTGAATGTTAAAATGCTGTGTTTGTGCATGTTTTACCTCAGCCATATATCATCAGTGGAAATATGTTTGACAGTGCAGTCATTAGTTAGTTGAGAAAAGACAGTGGCTTTCTTAGATTATTAAATGCTGCGTAATTGTAAGGCTCGCTCTCATTTAAAGTTTTGGGAAATTCTAGGCAAAGTCCAGAATAAATGCACCATATTCCCAACTGGTACTTGAAAAGTAGAGCCAAGCACATACGATAGCACATGTTTTTATGATGATCTTTTATCTCTTTCCTTATGTAAACCTCACACGAGACACTGATGAGGCATCAGGTTTGTCGAAGCTTATTCCAAGTGACTAACTTGATCTCACTTTATTGTAAACTTTTTTGTTTAAACCACTGTTATTTATTTGTAGCCGCACAAACTGACCTCAAACTCGGTGCTGTTGCGATGGACTCAGTTAGCACGCCAAAACATACGTGTTTGGCGTGCATTTTATATGCACGCCAAACACGTTCGTATCTTGTATGCCAAAGTCCATTTTTGCGTATCAATATCACGAGTTTGCATTTTTATTTGGCGTACTATTTATACGCATTTTCATACTCTTTATTTGTCCCTCAGAATAACCTGAAACGGTTTTAGTATGTTATTGCATGGACGTAGGTGTTAGAGTAGTTGGATATAGTGTTGGGTGATAAGATTGTGTTCTATCTTAGTTCATTTCATGATTGTATATTCCTTTATCATTTCAATATTTGATTGTATTGTTTCTTTTTTACCTTTATTTAAAGAACAAGATACATAGCTTGTTTTGAATCTATACAAATCTACCTCAGTGTGTGTTGAAATTAATTAAATGGACACTTTTACCAGAATACTGTCCATTTAAGTGTGTGTGTGTGAGATAAGTGAGAGTGTGCTTTAGTTTATTTCTCTAGGTAATGTATTTAATTTGGACGTGCGATCATTTGCAATGAAGCTGCACTGTTTAAACTCAGTTTTGGTCAAATGTGTGTGAATTTGCGGTTTACATTTGACCAACTCGCAGGAGAAGTGCAACTGTAATATTGCTCCAGTACGCTTTTTTTACTGTAATGTACTCTGAGACTGTTAACTCAGGAATATGTTAATACATTTCTTGTTTGGTTTTAATAAATGAAGAGGATAATCAGTGTTGGTGACCTTGATTGTTTTATTGTTATAAATATTCTCATTTTATGTTGCTCGCTGATGCTCAGGGCTCCAGATGCTACAAAAATATGAAGCCCTGCTCATTATCAGTTAGTGTGTCCTTCCTTCAGTCATCTTGTGTTGTCGTTCAGGTGTGGTCAGGATGTTTGTTCCACGTGTGTTTGAGAAAGGCAAATATGTTAGTGTTCCCGTGACCAAAGAATGTAGCCACATTTAATATGGCAAACAAATAGCTTGGAGCTCGGTTCATGGAGTTTCCTCTGCTGTGATCCATGTTGACTGGTTTCAGAGAGAACGCTTCCATGTTCAGTTCAATCACGACAAAGCATGCAAAGAACGGTGGGCCCAAAAATGTGTTTTAGTGTTAACATTGATAACTGCTTTCTAGTGAATAAATATCTTTTTATGATTATGCTGGCACTGTGTTTCTTTCACATGTGGTGTGGTACATAAAATTTGCTATGAATACAGTCCTCTTCAGGCCATTAAGATTTGTTTCTTCATCAGATTTGGAGAAATGTAGTCTTACATCTCTTTCTCACCAAGGGATCCTCTGCGTTTAATGGGTGCCGTCAGAATGAGAGTCCAAACATCACAATAATCCACACCACTCCAGTCCTTCAGTTAATGTTTGAATTCAAACAAGTCCTCGACCCATAACATTGCTTTTTCCAGTGAAAAAAATTAGCTGAATCTGGAGAGAAATCTGCACAGATCAAACACCATTTACAAGCCAAAACAGTTGAAGGTGGACTTTGATGTGAGAGGACAACAGGAGATGGACATGCAGGGAGCGTTATTCTGAATTTATGGAAGCAGAGAGCGTAAAAAGATTGTGGAATACTTTAAAAACAACATTCCTCAACGTCAAATTGCAAAGGCTTTGCAAATCTCATAATCTACAGTGCATAACATCATAAAAGATTCAGAGAAACTGGAGAAATCTCTGTGCGTAAGGGACAAGGCTGAATACCTTTGTTTGATGCCGTGGTTTTCGGGCCCTCAGACGACACTGCATCACTCATCGCCATGATTCGGTCATTGACATTACTAAATGGGTCCAGTTGTATCTGCCTGTTATATCTTGTGTTTTATTGACAAATGGTAGGTTTAGAGGAAGGGCTTGGGTTACGTGCTCATAATTGTGTAAATAATGCAATATAAATAAAACTGTTGTGATTGTTTACATTGAAAAACCACACCCAACATATATGCAATAATGACAATTTTATTACCCAATATATAATTTAATCATGGCGATACAATTCCCAGTATCTTTCGCATCGGCATATTGATGTCAAGGGTTTCTTATTTAAAGCAATGGAGGATCCTGCATGTCAAAGGGTCTTGCCCAAGCGACAATATGTGACGACTTGGGAGTGAGAACGTGTTTCCATCATGCACTTGGGCATAAATAGTTAATACGGTCAAATTGTTTGCTGTTTTCACAGCTGTTTACACAGTTTATGGTTGCTTTTGTTGTTAGGTTATGTAATTTGATGTTTTGTGACATCTAGAGTTCATTTTTTCCTCAAAATGACCCATTCATACTCAAAAACTATTCATTGATTGTTACTGTCATTGTGTATCATGTGCCAAGTATTGATGTCTCTGTGCTTATTTGGGTAATTACTCTTTTGAGTAGAAATGTTATATTAAAAATAACAAGGAGCTGTCTACTTGCTTATGTACATGTTTGTAAGTGAACCACATGCTTTAAAGGGGTCATCAGATGCCCATTTTCCAAAAGTTTATACAGTGCTCAGCGTAAATGAGTACACCCCCTTTGAAAAGTAATATTTTAAACAATATCTCAATGAACACAAAAACATTTTCCAAAATGTTGACAAGACTAAGTTTTATATAACATCTGTTTAACTTATAACATGAAAGTAAGGTTAATAATATAACTTAGATTACACATTTTTCAGTTTTACTCAAATTAGGGTGATGCAAAAATGAGTACACCCCACAACAAAAACTACTAAATCTAGTACTTTGTATGGCCTCCATGATTTTTAATGACAGCACCAAGTCTTCTAGGCATGGAATGAACAAGTTGGCGACATTTTGCCAGATCTATATTTTTCCATTCTTCAAGAATGACCTCTTTTAGAGATTGGATGCTGGATGGAGAGTGATGCTCAACTTGTCTCTTCAGAATTCCCCATAGGTATTCGATTGGGTTCAGATCAGGAGACATACTTGGCCACTGAATCACTTTCACCCTGTTCTTCTTCAGAAATCCAACAGTGGCCTTAGATGTGTGTTTAGGATCATTGTCATGTTGGAAAAGTGCACGACGACCAAGGGCACGGAGTGATGGTAGCATCTTCTCTTTCAGTATAGAGCAGTACATTTGTGAATTCATGATGCCATCAATGAAATGCAGCTCCCCGACACCAGCAGCACTCATGCAGCCCCACATAAGGACACTGCCACCACCATGTTTCACTGTAGGCACCATGCATTTTTCTTTGTATTCCTCACCTTTGCGACGCCATACAGTTTTGAAGCCATCAAGATAAAACATTTATCTTGGTCTCATCACTCCAGAGTATAGAGTCCCAGTAGTCTTCATCTTTGTCAGCATGGGCCCTGGCAAACTCTAGGCGGGCTTTTTTGTGCCTGGGCTTTAGGAGAGGCTTCTTTCGTGGACGGCACCCATGCATGCCATTCCTCTGCAGTGTACGCCGTATTGTGTCACGGGAAATAGTTACCCCAGTTTGGCTTTCTACTTCTTTAGGTAACTGCAGTGAACTTGCATGTGGATTTTCTTCAACCCTTCTCATCAGAAGACGCTCCTGTCGAGGTGTTAAATTCCATGGACGACCAGGACGTCTCTGTGAGATGGTTGCAGTTCCATCTTTTTTAAATGTTTGTACCACTTTTGCTACAGTATTCTGACTGATAAGTAAAGCTTTGCTGATCTTGTAGCCTTCACCTTTCTTGTGTAAATTAATTATTTTCTTTCTCAGGTCTTGTGACATTTCTCTTCCATGTGGTGCCATGCTGACAGCATGAAATGGGAAGGGGTTTTCTTTAAGTAACACCCTTTTATAGTCAACTGTCACCTGTGTAATGAATAATTAGACTCACCTGTGGTTGAATTCTTGTTAAATTAGACATTTGTAGTCTAAAATTTTGCTTTGTTCCAGAGACTTTCAGTGGGGTGTACTCATTTTTGCATCACCCTAATTTGAGTAAAACTGAAAATGTTGTTCTCTAAGTTATATTATTAACCTTACTTTCATGTTATAAGTTAAACAGATGTTATATAAAACTTAGTCTTGTCAACATTTTGGAAAATGTTTTTGTGTTCATTGAGATATTGTTTAAAATGTTACTTTTCAAAGGGGGTGTACTCATTTACGCTGAGCACTGTATATGTTTCTTTAGGGTCTTAATGAAAAGTCTATAACATACTTTGGTTCAAATTTGTCAATGGTTGGGTAAAAAACACCCCCTTTACCCTGTCAAAATCAGCTCTGTTTTCAGCACTCTGTTTTAGTCCTTTTTTGCTTTAAATGCTAATGAGCTCTTCTGACCCAGCCCCTCTCTTCCGTGGGGTGATGAGCAGTCTGTAAACTTCAGCCACAAAACTGGCTAACTAGCTCATATTAGGAAAGGCAATTTGCTTAAAAAAACCCTTATGCTCACTTCATCTGTAGATGAAGCTGGATCACGAATGATTTGTGCGAACATAAACGCATTTAGGCAGATGGGAGGGTGCATTCCCAACCAAAAAATTTAACTAACGTTAATCCTCTGCGTCTTCAGCAGCTCAGATGTCGGGAGTAAATGACGACTGCTTTGTTCATTATTACATCCTCAATCGCTTAATCGGAGACATTCTTGTCTTCCCCTGCCCTGGAGTCGACTCAATGGCGGACCGCTCTCAGCTCACTCAGGCCAGGTCTAATGTAAGACGGCCGTGTCAATCAATTACCGCTGGAGCGGCCTGGCGCAGAACTACGTCATTCGTCACTCACGACAGGAATCTCAGAACAGCCTGATTTGAAAAAGGGGATTTTAAAAAAGCACTGGGTGGATTTTTTTCTCATTATAGGGTGGATGTGTACACACACGTCCAACACACAGTTATGTTCAAACAACATGTAAAGTGAATTTTGCATCTAATGACCCCTTTAATGCCATTTTTCAGTGCTATATTGTTTTAGTAAAGTTTACAAACAGTGGCTGAGTGAAATGTACTTCAGTATTGCAGAGTAAACTTAAAATAATTAATTAGAAATTACTCATCAAACTCTGTCTGGACACATTTAATTTACTTTCTTTGCTCATTTTACTCAACTTAGTTGAGTAGATTTTACTTAATTTCATACTTACATTTTACTTAAAAAATCTTAAATAAAAAAGAAGTACATTTTACTTATTGTTGTGGTCCGTAAGGAATCAATGAACTGACCTGCTGCAGTGGCAAGGGAGGAGGGGGAGAGGTTTGATCATGATGTGGATGAGGAGGGAAAGAAGCTCAAGACTATGGCTTCCATTATTTGGAGCACAGGTGCTGATCGCTTTGGAAAGAAAGAGCCGAAGGTCAAGACATACATCCAGCCAAAGGAGAACAGACGAGTGAAGGAGATAGCAATCCTTAGAGGAGATCTGCGGAGAATGAGGAAGGCATTTCGTGGAGCAACAGCAGATGAGAGACCAGCACTCACAGACATTCGTGACAATATGAGGGAGCACATTAAGACCTTGCAAAGAGCTAAATGTCACCGCAGTGACAGGAAGCAGCGAATGAAGGAGCGGTTTCACCAAGAATCCTTTCAAATGTCTGTCAAAACTTCTGGGCGATGTAAGATCAGGGCAGCTGAAAGCAACAAAGGAGGAGGTAGAGGAGCACTTTAGTCAGGTCGATAGTGACCCTAGAAGGGAGGACAGCCTAGAGAAAAAGGATAAACTGATAAAACCAACAGAACCAGTTATTCCTTTCAGAGCTGAGGAAGTGAGCTGGCAGGAGGCGAACACCTCAGAAAGGCCAGAGAAAATCAGCCCTAGGGACGAATGGCATTTCATACAAGGTGTATAAAAATTGAAGTGACCTTGTTTTCGGCAGCGATGAACCTTCTCGTTAAGTCATGGCCGGCGGTGTAGTGTTGGCAAGTGGCATCCAGCAGGTAACTATAAGAGCATTTGGATGATCTCAACATTATGTCAAAAACAATACCTGAAGGGAGATGGATCTTGGAGGATTTGTTTGAGCTCTCTGCTTGGGCAAGGATGGAGTTTAAAAAGCTGCAATTGGATCTTGTCTGAGAGCACTTTGTGACGTGTGTGCGTGTGTGTACATCTGTTGTTGTCGGAAGTTATTGCCCTGTGTCTTTTATTTGCTAGTTTTAGCCTATCACAGAATATTCAGAATATTACTGGCCTAGCCCTATGCAATATTGCCATTTCTATAAAACCATTCATATATAGGATCTACAGTGTAAGAAACATTCAGAATTTTTCAGTCATTGTCTTGTTTCTTTTTTTTATACAGTGATCATGGCTAATACAAATTCCTATAACTGATGTAGCTTAGTTAAAATGTGATTAGCAGCCTCTTGCTGAAGCTGCAGTTACCATGGTAGATTTTGCTCGGCACAACTCTGCTGATGTGTTGTTATTAGAGAGAGAGAAAGAGGGCGGTGTTTCTCACTTTCCCTACGCTCCCCAATTTTACAAGACAGATAAAGGGTGCGCGCATGAATCTTCGACGCTGAGCGCGAGTGCGCGCACGGGCACGCGCTTACAGCTGCCTGAGAGAAAAAGAGAAAAAGAGAAAGCGAGAGAGGCGAGGAGTTTGTGCGGCGGCCTCGCGCTTGTAATGGCTGCCGGGAAAAGCAGAGCAGAGGAAAATCAGCTTCACTGGAAATAACGTCGTGCACAGGTAAATGCTACTCTCGTGCCTGCGTGTGTTTGTGTGCAGCAGGACTCTTTGTCCGAGCATGTGTGTCGTGCGGCTGCGCAGGTGCATTCTGCCGCTGGATTTTTGTCATGAAACGCACCTTTAACTGTTACTGTCACAGCAACATATGAGCATCGAGCATATCTGCTCTCATGTGATGAGCTGCTGCAGTGTTTAAAATCATGCTTGTATACAGCTGGAGAGGAGAAAACAGCGGCGCTGTGGCAGAAAGAGACAAAACCGACAGGCCTTTTAGACAACACAGGTACATGACTGCATTACAAACACAACACGCGATTGTGTTCTTGCGA
This sequence comes from Ptychobarbus kaznakovi, assembly GCA_027422405.1. Classification (NCBI taxonomy): domain Eukaryota; kingdom Metazoa; phylum Chordata; class Actinopteri; order Cypriniformes; family Cyprinidae; genus Ptychobarbus; species Ptychobarbus kaznakovi. The sequence continues at coordinate 22,511,777 of CM049802.1, read as the reverse complement.
TTTCTGCTTCACTGTCCTCAGTAAGAGAGTGTGTAATGCTAGCGTTGCCCTTTGATCGCTGTTTATTCGTGTCAAGCTTTTTCCGCGCACACATACACACGCGCGCACACGTGTTGTCGCGTTTGTTTACCATTTGCACTAATGGCGTTTTAAAATGTTTTTGGTCTCTCCGGTACAAAAGCGTGACATTTTTTTCTAAAGCAGCATATTTTAGAACAATTACCATGCTATGTTGTTACGCATACATGAGTAACGACTAATAAAGTGGAGCTTTCATTTCATCGAATGATTTTTAAGCAAGATTCTGAACGCAAAAGTGGAATTTTTGGCATCTTGCACTCGGATGTGTACATTTTAGATTTTTTCCCCAATCAAATGCCTTCTAGGCAATGATAATGTCCTTTCCTCTAACTTGTAATACAATGTCATCCAAGTAGCAAGTCGTGGTTAACTATGGCCATTTAAAAGGGGCGTAGTCTCTTATGTCCCTCCCTGTTGTCTGCAAGATATTGTATTGCACTTTAGGGACAAGTAGTAACAAATGTAATCAAATATGTATTAGATACATTTGAAAACACAATAGTAAGGCGCCCTCGGTCCAAACAAATAATAAAAAAAGAAGATGGGTCATCCCAAGCTTAAGCCAAATGTTTAATGGGTTCGTTATTGCACACAAATGAACTGCAGCAAGAGAGTTTGCGGGAGTTGATCGATTAAGCACATGAGAGACCGTCCATGACACACTTGCAGATGAAAATAACTTATATAACTTGAAAACAATCAACAAAGGCGAATACAATAGCAAAACACCACATCCAATTATAGATGTTAAATTGATTCAAAGTTGACTTTTAAGTGCTCTGAATGTGAACTCCTCAGCTGTTGCTCTAAAAGATGATGTCATGGATCGCATGACTTTCATATCTTTGGACACTTAAATATGGTCTTGGACGCCTCTTTTGAAACCTCAGAGAAACTGTTATGCAGCAAATAAGTAAGATAAAGTCCACTCTTGTATTATCTTAAAGAGCCAGACTATTGACAATTTGGTTTCATTATGTAGCGTCTGGCCAAGCACCCATTAGGCAGAAAGCAGCTGATATCTGACCCACACGAAAAGCAAGCAACCACAGTTGGATTTGTACGTAAAATATGAAAATTGATACTGCCACAATATTCGGTTGGTGTACCTCAAATTTCAGCTTGTTCAAAGAATAATAAAGGCGTCATATGATGCTATTTTAAAGATCATTATTTGGTGTAACAGAATATATTGGCATGTTTTAATGTTAAAAAAACACATAATTTTTTTAAATACAGTACATTTTATTGTAGGTCCTCTATGCTCCGCCTCGGTGTAATTTTCTACAAAGCCCCTCCTTCCAACAAGCGCAGTCTGCTCTGATTGGCCAACTGACCCAGTGCATTGTGATTGGCCAAACACCACAAGCATGTGTCGGAAATGTAACGCCCCTTTCCATAATCGCGAGCTTCAGTTTTCAAAGTCAATATAAAAACAGTTAATAATGTTCTTAGTTTTACCATCAGTTCAAGCCCCGCGTGACAGACAGTGATGAAGCTCGTATGTGTTTGCACACAAGCCGCACTTAAGACAGCTGATGTGCTATGATTTCTGACAGACTGTTTACTCTTATGTGATGTGACCCTGTTCCCCTCATAAACACACAATGCGTTACGCTACACTAGGGCTGAACGATTAATTACATTTACGATAATATCGCGATATGAAATTTTTTTATTTTTCAACCGAAGAGGCTGCAATTGCACCGTCACGTGACACGCGAGAGTAAAGGGATGTGTTCGACTTGAAGATCGATCGTATGAATTCAAAGTACGGCGAGAGAAGGCGTTAGGAGACGTCTGCTCTCTTATAGCTCTCGCAGTACTTTGATGACACACACCGATCCATGTTAGGAGACGTCTAGCAGTGCTGCTTCAAGTCAAACACATCTAAGCAGTCTTCAGAGGTTCAACGTTGGCACGCATGTTGCAAAGCAGTTTTGCCACGGGTCGTGTCGTGCGGGCGGCATAAAATGCAAATTGACTTGCTTGCTACATCTAAACGATATCCTCTGTTGTATTTTCCTGTCAAAATAAGTTACATTACATTGGAATTCTTCAGCTTTTAAGAACTGCCAGGATTCTCAGGTAGTGGGCGGAGCTAATAATAATCTCATTGCCCAGCGCTCGCCTATTATCGTCCCTTTTTTGATTTCAGCAAATCAATTTGAGTAAACGCAGACAACCTGATTAATATTCATAAACCCAGCATCTCAATAATCCTTAGTGCGTTTTATAATGTTATTAGTAGCAGAATTCGTGGTAGTTTTGTTATCTTAGTATATTTTGTGGAATTATTTCCCTTCTTTATAGAAACCCTAAATGACAAGCAATATCTTAAGCACCACCAGCAGTCCTAAGTTCAGTCAACATGACAAATATGCATTCATACATGGTTAGAGCTGGGTATCGAGTTCTATACTTTTTAGGCACTGACCGAATTGCCTCGATACCATCGAGTATCGAAAAACGTCTTGTCGTTCGGTACCAAATTTTGATACCTAAGGGGTTAATCTCATCAACGTCAGTGAGGCAATAAGCCTGCATCACTAGGTGTGTTCGACTAGAAGCGATGCGGCACAGATTGATCAGTGTTTGACATCCGCGAGAGCGCTTCGAAAGCGCACAGAGCCGTCTGCTCTCTATATCACATGCTTTTGTTTGCTACACAGACTTGAGCGTGTGACGCTCGCGGTGACTTCAGCATCTGCCGTCTCACTAAATGAAGGACATACATGAACTGCGCTGAGAGTCACTTCACGAGCGTTTTACCATTTGATTTGAGTAAAACTAGCATAGCGCCATATCATATACACACAGAACTGTAAAGGTACTCACGGCAACCCGTCAAAATAAAAGTTTGGTTAAACTTGGAAAACACTGCGGCATAAATATATTAATATTGTTCAGCAGATAGTACATACCGCTACTTCTAGGCTACTATTCAAATGATTAACTTTATTTTTTTAAGTAATAATCACACAGCATTTCTTCCATGTTTTAATTTTAATAGTGAACCCCCTTTGTTTGCCAAAATAGTTTTATTTTCAATCATTTAAAGATAAATGAAATGTATGTTTTGTCTTCATTTGAAAACTAGATACAGAACACATAATTTCTGAGGAAAATAGAATAGAAAAAGCCTATTTTAAGGATAAATTTGAATAAACTAAGCTGTTTTTATGCTTTCAAATAATTAGACATTCTACAACACAGAATTTATTAATAAAACATATGGTGAAAGAAAATAAAACACCCACTTATGAAAGTGGATAAAGATTAAACATGTATTGAAGTCTTTAACAACCAAGAATAAATGAATAGAAATTATGATTCTGTCTGAGCTATGCGTTTTAAAACGAACACGCTCTAGTGTAAAGGTACCCTAACAGATGTGTAAATAGAAAACTATTTGAACTTTATTAAAACTATTTGCACTGATTTATTGTGGATATATTTTGTTCCTTTATGCAGTGGCTCAGGAGATGAGGCTTTGAGTCTGTATAAATGTCAACAAGCTGAACAAATAAAACCAAAATTTTTGAGATTTACATTTAGTCATTTTGCAGACGCTTTTATCCAAAGCGACTTACAATTGCAGATAATGTAATCTAGTTAAAACTGATTTCATAAAATTGGTATCGAAAAAAGTATCGTTCAGGAACCGGTATCGAACTCAAGGTATCGGTATTGACATTTTTTGCAAGATACCCAGCCCTATACATAGTTGTTATTCTAATTACTAAAGTTCTATTATCATATAATGCTAAATGTAATGCTAAATTATTATGATATCAAATTATAATGTTTGACGTATATATATTACACACATATACATACACACACACACACACACATACATACACACAAGTATATCAGATCATTTATATTAGACAGGTGAGTAAACAAGAAATGACAAGCCAATGGAGATTCTATTGCCAAGGTGTCCATAGAGGGTTGATTTGATAAGTGTCTCTCACATTGTCCCACAGAAACATTAAAATAGTGTAGATTGGTGTACAATGTTATATAATAATTAATTATATTTAGTGACCATTCCATTCAACATTTAATATTGGGAGCATCCAAGTTATTTGACATATTTGAGTTTTTTTTATGTTTTCAAGTAACAATAGTTACTTTCCCTGGTTTATTTTATACTGATGCAACTCTGTTACTATTTGTGAATAGTAACTAGTAATATAACTAATAACTTTTTTAAAGTAACGTGCCCTACACTGCATACTATGCAATGATTTATTGCTTGTCTTTGTTGAATAAAACAGAATATAAAGAGCTTTAAAAAATAATCACATATTAATTTGCAATATTGGTAAAAAATCCAAAATCGTTCAGCCCTACTGCGCAAAACTTTGCATTTGAACAGTCAATAGCAAATACATAAATTAATAACAAAACATACTTGCAGTCGCTGATTCAGAAGCGCAAGATTTTCATAGCAAAGTCGGAATTTACCTTTTTCTTTTTTAGAAATGGCCTTCTTGCATAGCCAGACTTGTACTCTACTAGGTTCACAAAACTGTTGTCCATAAAATGTGTTGAACAAATTCGAAAATTTGGGTTGTGCTGTTCTGTTGTAAACAAATCTTAATCAATTTCTAAATGCATCTACTTTCAGAAGGCCAAATAAAGTGCTTTTGCTTTCGCATAGAAACACACAGCGTCTCCCTGACATGGCTGCATCAACACTACTGCGGTTACTGAAACCACGCCGCCTTTCTTTCCGTGAACATTTGGGCGGCATTATGCAAATATTTCCACATCGTGATGTGGGCATGTTTGAATCAGCCGTTTTAGCCCGGTCTGGATCAGGCTTCTCTTTTAGATAGAATACATCCTTTTGTGGGAGACTTTGAGCTTTGTAACTCTGCAGATCTTATACATGCACAAACAGCAACATAGCACACTAAAGGAAAGGAAAACAAGAAATTGCATCATAAGACCCCTTTAATGGAAAATGACTTGGTTATGATTCGAGGCAAGTCATTGGCTACATTGGTGATGCTTTGCTACTAATTACCTCAAACAAAACTGAATGTCTTTCAAAGATTAATAGCTTTGAACGCACAAATGTTGGTACATTCTGTGACTAGTCTCATGCTACTAAACCGTTTTCTTTCAGAGACTGAAAATACAGTGTACACCCTGACACCCAGAATAGTGCAGTGGTCAGCCAATACAAGTTGAATTGGCAGCTCTTGCCAAGAGTAGTGTATGTATCGGACAGTCTGTCTGAGACTAATTGTAGTGATGTTAAGAGAAACCAATACAACAGCTTGCTGCTCTAATGGGCCGTAGCAGGTTTATTGTTTTCTGCTGTACAGCTGAAATCCACCCACATTGCTGTAGGGGTGTGCGATATATATCGTCTGCGACAATATCGTAATTGTTGTTTTACAATGTGCAATTTGACAATATTGAGTATTTTGCAAAAAAAACTAAAAACGCCTACGTTATGGATTGCATGCTTGCTTAAGCCTACGTGGTGATGAAGCGGGTTATGATTCAGTCCATTAAACTGCATTGAATGATCGCAAAATTCAAGATATGGGGGCAGAAAATGTATATTTACAATTCATATAGTTAAACTCACATGAAGAGTGCCATTTTTTTCTTCAAAAATAAGCATGATTACAAATGTGATATTGTTTATTGAACTGTTGTATAAAATCAATAAGTTAATATTAAGTGACATGTATTTGACGGTGATTCGTTTGTAAAGATTCGGTTCAGTCGCAATGACTCACTTATTAATAGTGATGTTCTGCCACCTACTGGTGGTTTTAATTTTACATGTAAAGTCTTTTCATTTTTTAAATAATTTAAATATCAGTGTTTTATGTTTAAAATGTTACCAAAAAAAATGATGCATTTGTAACTGGTTAAAGCACTCCGTGTCCCTCTAGGCTGCATTAAATAGTGTTTAAATGCCACTTTAGATGCAACTTCTGCAAAGATTAATTTTGATGATACTGGTTTCATTTGTTTGGTAACAGCCTAAATGTGTATTATCTTAATTGACTGGTTATTGCAAATTATATTAATATCAGTGTCATGCCAGATGGATCCATATTGGTGAGCTTAATAATTCTCTGCTTTCGAGTAAAAGTGCACTGATATTAAATACTGGCTGATATAAAAATGGCAATAATTATTACAAAGTTGCCAAAAATTCTATACTGTTTTGTACTAGACATATTGTAAATGTATATTATAGAATATACAGTCAGTCTATTATATTATAGAAACTGTAAATGTTAAAACTGAAATCAAATAATTTGACATGTGAATGTTGGAAGCACATCATTATAATGTACCGTATGAAAAATGAATAATCTAAAGATTATAGTGTCCTTAAATTACTCGTATACACATTTTCAGAACTTGAAATAAACATCAACTGAAGTAAGATAAAATAGTATCCCTAACCCTACCCATACAGTAAGTACATGTAGTTAATTAATATTACTCATTACTTAACTTTATAATTACACTGTAACAAGGACACCTTCAGTGTTACCAAAATAGAATTTGGAATTCAAGGTGAATTATATAATACTAAAATAACTCTATATTGAAATGTGTATATATAAAAATATCTTTAGTGTCCATGAGTATGATACTACGATTTTGTAAATATTTGTTCAGGATTTAAATGGCATTTGTTGTCTACACTTAAAAAAAAAAAGATGTTTTGGTGTGATTAGTTGTGCAAAAATATACTTCAGTCACAAGTTAGGTTTGACGTTGTAGCATTTGTTGGGAACTCTACAAACCACTTTCAATGACTCAGTCATGGATTATTGTGTGTTTTGACTGCACAGGTGAGGACGAAGAGGATGGTGAGCAGTCAAGCCAAGTACGAGCTGATCCAGGAGGTGGGCCGGGGCAGTTACGGAGTGGTTTACGAGGCAGCTGTACGGCAGACCGGTGCTCGCGTGGCTGTGAAGAAGATCCGCTGTCACTCCCCGGAGAACGTGGAGCTGGCCCTGAGGGAGTTCTGGGCCCTCAGCAGCATCCAGAGCCAGCATCCCAACGTCATCCACCTGGAGGAATGCATTCTCCAGAGAGGCGGCCTCGCCCAGCGCATGAGCCACGGCTCCAGTTCCTCGCTCTATCTGGAAGTATGTGTCCTACCTGCAAGCCAACCTAACACAAAGCCCATCAGTTTAGGTTTACGGTAGATTTACAGCAGAGAAATCAAAGAACTTTATGGCAAATAGGGCTGCAAAACAATTAATCATGATTAATTGCACACTATGTGTGTGTGTACTGTTTATATTTATTATTAGGGCTTGGCGATATATCGCATGCGATTGTCATGCGCATCTCGTCAGTTAAGCCGGTTCTGTGATTAACGGTAAATCTTCATGACCTGATTTCAGATGGATCAGCATTTAATACACAGAGCCGTAGTTCACCGACAAGCTACACAATATTGCGTTCATTATCGAAGGCGATTCATCTGTGATATTGAACATGATATTGTGTAGCTTGTCAGTGAACTTCAGCTCTGTGTATTAACTGCCGCTCAGTCTCAAAGCAGGTGATGGAGATTTACCGTTAATCACGGAACCGGCTTTACTTCTGCTGTCAAAAGATTAATCGCGATTAATCGTATCCAAAATAAAAGTTTTTGCTTGCATAACAAATGTATGTGTACTGTGTATATTTATTATGTGTATATAAACACGCATATATATTTCAGAAAAAATATTTGTATTTATTTTAAATTAATTTATAGTGTTATATGAATATAATTATAGACATGTAAATATTTTCAAAATATATACTGTGTATGTGTGTATATGTATGTATATATTCATAATAAATATACACAGAACACACATTTTATGCAAACAAATCTTTTATTTTGGATGCGATTAATCATTTGACAGCACTAGTAAATAGAAAATAAACATGTATATATTTAAAAAAAAATTTTTTTTTTTATATTATACTTATTATATAATTTAGATTAATTATTTATATATATAAATAGATCTAACATATTTTTCCTTAACATTTACATGTATGTTGGTGTATTTATATTTACATAATAAATATATACATTACCCACACATACGATATGTAAACATAAACGTTTAATTTGAATGCGATTAATCGGATTAATAATTGTGCAGCCCTAGTGGCAAACAAGAGGAAATGCAAATCACTACATTAATATAGTTACTACATACTAATACTGATAGAACTCAGATCAGGGAGTCGGATATTTCTGGACACTTTGGAAACTTTTGCTGATCGAAATGTGAGTTAAATATAAATAATTTAGCCTTTATTATCTGCACATTAGTGCTGTGCCTTCAATATTTTTATTTGTCACATACACAATTATATAGAATATAACTAGCAGTGAAATGTAAGAAAACCACTTCAGTGCAGACGTTATGTGTGTAAAAAGAGAAAGCAAAAGTAAATAGAAGCATAATCTAAGCGGAGCGACGTGGACGGCTTCCGAACACAGCGGCGCCATCTTAGAAGGAATCCCCTTCAATATCCTGTCAGGAAACAGGAAGTGGCTAAAGGAGGAAATGTCACTTACAGTAGTTTTTGGTTTATTAATAGAGATGAGGAAATCATTGCTGGATTTAGGAGATGAGATTTTAAAATCTTGAGCCAAGTAATACACCACACTAAATACACACACAATAAAACCGTATACAGCAGTTACTTCAGCCCATAAGCCTTTTTAAAAAGATGCCTTTACTGCTGATTTGAAAACCTGAAGAGAAGTGGCTGATCGCAAGTAAAGAGGCAAGCTATTCCACAACTGAGGTGCTGCCACAGAGAATTCCCCGATCCCCCTTAAGTTTTAAACGTGTCTTGGGAACGGACAACAACAAAGCGTTAGATGACCTTAAAGGCCGGTTGGTGTGATAGTGGGAAAGAAGATCAGATAAATAGTTTGGTGCCAAGCCTGTGAGGGACTTCTAAACAAATAGTAATATCTTGAATTGGATTCTATATTCAATAGGGAGCCAATGTAAACCAACCAAAACAGGAGTGATATTTTCCGTCTTCCTAGTATTTGTAAAAAAAATCTGGCCGCAGAATTTTGGACCAACTAAAGGCGAGACAAACAAGATTGCTGATTTTACTACTTAATTTATTTGTTTGTCATATTTAAGGGCCGGGTCAAAAATAACTCCCAGATTTCTTGCATGAGAATCTACAATGTTAGTTATAGGAGCCAAAGTGTTTGAGAGGGTATTTCGGACGTCCAAAAACTAATCATTGAAGGAATTTATCCGCCATCCAACTTTTAACTTCACCCAAACAGTCAAATAATGGCTGGAGGGATGCATTCTCATCAGACTTAGATAACAGGTAGATAAAGCTTTGTCATCTGCGTAACAATGATACAAAGTCTGATGCTTATGAACAATTTTAACCAAAGGATGGAGATAGAGAGAAAACAAAAGATGGCCTAAAACAGATCCCTGTGAGACACCACATGTACATGCAGCAGAGGAGGAAGTGATGGTATCAATTTCTACAGAAAATGTTCTCCCCTTAAGATAGGAAGGAAACCAGTTTAAAGCTGTTCCCCTGATGCCAAAATACTGCTTGAGACGTTTCAACAAAATAGTGTCGAAGGCTGCACTTAAGTCCAAGAGAAGCAAAATAACACATTTTCCAGAGTCAACTGCCAGTAACAGATCATTTAACGTTTTCAAAAGAGCAGATGCTGTGCTGTGCTCTGAACCCGGACTGAAACCTATCTAATATGTTATTATGCTTTAAAAATGAAGAAAATTTATGAAAAACAGCCTTTTCCAATACCTTTGAGAGAAAAGGAAACTTAGAGATAGGACGGTAATTAGTTAAGACCAGATACCAGTCTTATTAAGCATATTAGATACCAGGTATTAACATGAGATCTGCAGTTTAGTTTAAAAATGAATTATTGTGCACCTATAGCACTCCTCGCTGTCATTAAAACATAGGATGCATGAAAAGTGATCAAATGCATCCACTCACTATATGTCTAAATATAATTTTGTTTAACTTATGTGCAATTACTTTTTGTAATTTCAGTGCTTATTGAGAGTGGAATATTTATTGTAAATGCATATCGAAATGAAAACACAGTTTAAAATCGTTTACTTCATTACTCCTCACTCCAAAAGAGTTCGTACGCATGGTCTAGAATGTCCGTACGGTGAGTACATATTTACGCCAAGTTTATTTTTTATAAACCTGGATATGTGCGTGGAAAATTGCTTATGCATATTATATGCCCATTTTGTGCGCACGCAGCATTTATAAATGAGACCCCTGCTCTGTTATTCATTCAAAATAATGATTAATTACTTGCATTCTGATTATTAGGTATAAACAAATTTATTGTAATAATATTGTAAAATAACTCATAAATAATTTAATGAAAATGATTTTATAGTACATGAAGCGTTAAACAACCAGGCTTTCATTTAGTCAGTTTTCTAGCAAATAAATAAATATGTCTTGAGCTGCACACATGTAAATGAACACTGAGCCATGCATATAATTAATTAAATAAATCACAGCTTTTGCTATTAGATAATCACACTAAACCATGTTGTGACACCAGTTTTATTCTGGTATTTTGTGCAGCCCTGTTTTCTATACGGTTGGTGAAGTGTAGCTTGTGCTTCTTTGCATGTGACAACTACGTTATCCATCATTCTTTACCACAAAATCATAAACTACATAAAGCACCAATTACACCCCTAATGTGGATATTTTGCACTTTATTAAGTTGCATTAGTGCCAAGTGTCTTGTCCGTAATTGGAAACGGAAAATGAAATAGTACCTTGCACTTATTTTATTCTGAAAATCACACATTATATTGTAATTGCTACTTCTGTAGGAACTTCCCAGGAGGACTTAAAGGCAGAATTACGGCATCTCTGTATAATTTTGGGTTTAGGATTATGTCCACCAGACACTGACCAGGCATGTTTCTTAAGAATGTATGGACTGTAAGCACAGCCCTTGAGTAGCGTAATTAACAGGTTCAACAAATAAATACCTGGTTTTTGAATAAAACTATCAGTCTTCACTAGCAGTGCAGATTTGACTGTTCTGACAGTCTAATAGTAACTGTTAGCAAGGTGAAGTACAGCACAGTAAAAAAACATCGCCACACAAGCATCCTGCTGAAAAAAATGCCAAATAAATCATCCTTCCTAATCTACTAGATTGCTGTTGGCTGGCTATTCTGATGATGAACATAAAAAAGCTGCAGGAATACACACTACTCTATTGTACAAGGCAGATGGCACTCTGTAATATAAGTGGGTGATTATAGTATTATATGCTGTTTTGTGTCGGATCAAGTCGCATGAAGATGTGAGGATGTTGTGACTGAGTGGAAGTGAGCCGGAGTGCAGAGCAGCGCAGTAATGGGTTGTTATTCCTGGCCTTTGAGATGAGGTTGATTAGCACTCTCGCTGCTATAATTATGAGCTGACCTCTGTCTGTGCAAAGCCTTCAGCATCTTCTGTCAACAGACGACAGAGGAAACGTGCTTCAGATTTGCACCGAAATCCCCAAACTGCTTGTAAAGGTTCTTAGCGTTTAACTTATCACAGTGTGCTTAACTTAGGTTAGCATCTTTCAACCATTGGTAAAGCAACATTTCACGCATATAATTTAGTTTAGAACCGTTTTTAACATTTAAAGCCAGTTTAACCCTGTTTTTTGTAGCCATTGTTGCTTGAATGTTACAACTGTTTAGCAACAGACAACCTTTCAAATACTAAACCGTGCTTGGCTCCTTAAATATCCATGCACTTTCACATAGACTTTAACATGCAATCTTTGGGAAATCACTTTTTTTTCTTGACGATAGATAGATAGATAGATGAGCAGGTTTTGCCATAGATCACATGTCCTTTTGTGTGCTGTGGTTTTCCAATCACTTTTTTTAATCTTGCAAATATACCAATAACCCAGTGTTTACTAATGTACAATGTGAATATGGATTACGGTATTGCATTAAACAGAATTAAATGACCGTTTTTTACTATTTCAAACCATAAAAAGCCTGAACTTGTTAGTTTAAATAGATTAATGCATTTAGTAAACTAACCTTAAGGGAATCCGCATTAAGTCTGCAGTTTAATGATTTGGCTTAATCTAAAGAAAACAGTCTTATGTTTTGGGAAAGCAGCGCTAATCTTGGAACTCGAATCCCATGCGTTGGGTATCAGGGGAAGGATGTGGTTAAATGTGCAAACACATGACATGCAGCAGTAACACACATCTCCTCTATGGACAGCACTGTTGTTGCTGTGCTTCAGATGAGATTGACTTTAAGAGATGTGCTCTGATTGGTTCCCTGTGCTGACAGATGGTTCAGCGTTCATAGGTTTGTGTTCTGTTTTGCAATAGCCTGTAATGGTGAGGTAAACACACACCTGCAGCTGGTTGTGTAATTGAATAACTTGATGGGTGCAGTGTGGACTACCTTACCATTCAGTCAATATGATACTTGTCAAACACACTGTGAAGTCAATCCTTTGTATAAGACACCTCTACTTTATAGCATGTATAAAGTTACTCTTAATTCCCTTGACAGCACAGTGGTGATAAATTAATTATAAATACACTTGCACTTTTAATTTAATGGTGCAAAGTATAAACATGGCTCAATCTAATTCAGGTTTGCAGTTTTCCCCATTATCTGTGTGCTTTTCTTTTTTTGTGAGTACTACGGTGTTCCATTGAGTCACAATTTCCATCTTCCTCCTAAAATCTAAAATTTTAATTACATAGAAATGCAATGTATGATGTCAGGCAGAAATGGTGACTTCAAGGAAAATGTACATGGACCGTAACGAGCATTTACTTTTAAGCAAATAATTTGCATCATTGAGTCCAAGTTCCAAAATGACCTGTTTGGTAACTGTTAGCAGAGACAAAACACACTAAATTATCCTCTGTCGATTAATCATAGCATCATTTATCCACCACAGCTTGCCAGGAGGCAGTCAAACATTTACAAAGTTAACAATAATGTAGGCTTTTTTTTCATACATCAGCTTAAGAGTGTGTGCAATGCAACACTGCTTGATATATAGCAAGTAGGGAATATCCTATATCCAACTATGGCATTAGCATACCTTTTAGCAAAACAGTCCAGCATCAAACTCAATAGCAGCTCACTATTGGCGCTTTTCCACTGCATGGTACGGCACGGTACGGTTCACTTTTGGGGGGTTTTCCACTGGGTACTGTACCTGGTACTTTTTTATTACCACCTCGGCCGGGGTTCCAAGCGATCCGTACCGTTACCAAAACGTGACGTGTAAACTCTACTGATCACTGATTGGCCGGAGAAAATCGTCATTACTGCGTCACTGAACTTGCGACAGGAGAGCCAACATAGACCCGCTAGATTTAAATCAGCACAGCCAGCGAAGGAGCGGACGCAACTTTTGTTTGAAGAAACGCACCTTTTTGTATCAACAAAAAAAATTGCTGTTTCATTGTCTGTTGAGGAAGTACAGACGTTCCTCTCGTTGATAGCCGCGGAGCGGATCCAGCGTGAGCTTGATGGGCGACGCAGAATTAAAGTCTTGTGTAAATACATTTTGCACTTTGTATATTTTTAGAGTTTGTTTTCTGTTTACATTTTTACCTTTGTAACTGTGTTTTGCTTCAATTAAAAACAATCTGATCGAATAAGTGTACCTCCAGACTATATTAAATATGTATTATTGTATGAGCACGTAATGAACCTCTTGAAAAAGACAAATGATTAATGCCACGATGATACAAACCAACACATAAATAAGGGATACATTGAACATTTTGAAATATTATTCAAAAGGTTATTGATAATTCACAGAACATTCTACATGAATTGTTAACTATTCAAGTAACGCAGCACACCTGCACGAACATCCCTGCCCTCCTCCTCTACAGCCTGTGTCACTGCCACCACAGTCTCTGCTGCTGGGGGTAAATTCCAAGCATTTTCATAGGCTTGTCCATTGCTGTTAAAAACATCCACATGTCGGGAATGAAGAACACCATACCACTTCCGTCGATATGCTCCTTTGTTGTACGTTTGTTTGTGGCGCGTTTATGATGATGTCACGGTAGTAGAGGCGGCGCAACTATAACGACACGTGAATAATCCCGCCCACTCTAAAGCGGTACTAAACTGCAGTGGAAACGCAAACCGACCCGAACTGAGCCGTGCCGTAACGAGCCGTGCCGTACCATGCAGTGGAAAAGCGCCATATGTTTTGAAAGAGAACCGTTGTCTCTATAAATCGGGTTTGGTCTCGTACTGTATCGCGTCTCTTGTCAGTGTCTGCGCTTGCTTGGCCATTTGTTGTGATTAACAGGAAAGTGTTACCAGCTGAATTCAATTAGTGATTTGTTAGACGGGTATAAAAAAAAAAAAGGTTAGTATTCAGCGGTCGCGTGAAGACCGAAGATTGTCAAGACCATCGACTCTACCGTGCGACTCCACCAGGCAGGGACACGGTAAGGTAGGGGTGGGCGCTATACCGATATTAACATGACTACCGGTAGTATGTTGTGTCATGATATGGATTTTGCTATACCGTGGATACAGTTACATATTCATGGCTTTCATTGGATGGACATACAAAGATTTTATCCCCCCGCAGTTGTTACTGTATCATCAGAGAGAGAGAGAGATGCCCTGTTTGATCGGACATAAATCAGAACCGGATAGTTTTTGCTCCAAACACACGATCAGCTTTTCGGAACTGCACACAAACTGAATTACAATAATTTCCCAAAATGTAATTTGTGTAGTAATACATCGAAGTCTGTAAACGGCCATTAACACAGGACAGAAATGCAGAACACGGACACGAAGATAGGCAGCGAAGATCACCGTTCACAATGCTCGAAATATAGAAAGAAAATATAAATAATGAATTGGGTGCAGGGGTAAATATGAACGTGTATCTGAAGGGAACACTCTTCAGAAAACTTTAGATGGCATTTTCTTTCTCTTATCTCCGTGTTCATAAGCGCAGAGCAGCTTTATTTACAGCAGTAACCAAAGGAATGCTAAATTGAGGCCATAAGCACCATCTGCTGTCAGAGAGTGAATTTGCATGTTCTTTCAGTCCATTTGCTGTTTTTCTTTTGTGCAGGTTATGTAGCATAATTATGTAGTATAATTTCACACATCTAAAGTCAGACCATTCTATTTTTGCCTTAGATCTTGAAATCATGTTTTTTTCCCTTCTAGTTATATAAGATTAAAATACATATGCCTGTAATTTAACTGAGGTCTACTAAAATGCGATTCCAATTTATTTTCTAATATCGCGATATAATATCGTTATCGTCTGGACAGTGGAAAATACTGTGATATGAATTTGATCTCATATCGCCCACCCCTACGGCAAAGTATATACATATCGCTTTTTATGTATCTTTTCTACTTCACTACTATCACTGCCACTCGCAAACCACGCATCACACACTGTAGGATGCACAATCCTAACAACCTGCGCACTTTGCCTATGTCTGCTAATACATTATTTTTCTATTGGTCTCTGGAATTGTTAGTCTGCTGTCAACAAAGCTGATTTCATTACTTCCATTACTAGTCATTCAAGGCTAAACCTCATGGCTCTGACAGAAACCTGGATCAAACCAGAAGACACTGCTACACCCGCAGCACTCTCCAATCATTTCTCCTTTTCCCACACTGAGTGTTTGACTGGAAGGGGTGGGGGTACTGGTCTGCGCATCTCTAATAATAGCAAATTCACTCCTTTATCATCTCTGAGTATCAACAGCTCCTTTGAATCACATTCGGTTACTATTACCTACCCTCTAAAAATCCATTTTGTAGTTGTTTATCGACCTCCAGGACCACTAGTTAACTATGAGGAATAATTAGATGTGTTGCTCTCAACCTTTCCTGGGGATGGTACACCCTTAGTTTTGCTTGGAGACTTTAACATCCACCTAGATAAACCTCAGCCTGCAGACTTCCACACTCTACTTGCCTCTTTTGATCTCAAGAGTGTTAACTATGGCTACTCACAGATCAGGCAAACAACTGGACCTTTTTTACACACAACACTGCTCCACTGATCATGTGCTGGTTACTCCACTGCACACCTCAGATTAGGGATGCAATGATTATAGATTTTGTTGACACTCTTCAGATATTAAACTGTTATGTATTGCTGCCTTTTCAAACAGAAATAACACAGTAACCAATAATACAGCACAAAATAATACTAAAGAAAAAAAAGTCAATCTCTCCTATTGGAATTAAAAAGGTGACATCTGCTCTGTAAACATCCATGTCAGTATTTCCCTTTTGAAAATAACAAATGGAAATAGATTACAAGTGTATTTGGTGTTTTCATGTTGTATATTCTTCCTACATTTATTTAAGACCTGAGGTACAGAATTTGGAAAGATGGTTATTTTTTTATTTTTACTTATGCAATGATACAATAATAGGGATGATAAATCACAATGTTAATTAAGTATTATTAATATAAGATTTATATGACCTTTATTTATCCCACAAAGAACACCGTTACTAATGAGGGGAATAAACTAAATTATTGTTGTAATCAACTGCCATCCATAATTATTTATATAATTTGAATAATCTTTATTCATCTGATTATACATATGACCTGAGAAAATCATGTTATTTTGGTTTGCGAGATCGAGCTGCCCACACAAAAATTTAGGAGGACAGAAACTTGTCAATGCTGCCCAGACTTTCATTAATAAAATAGCGTAGATGCTGGATTGCTGCATTATTTTAATCAGCAAAGAGGGGGTAAAATGACTGAACTTTAAATCACTTAAACTCAAATCTTCTTTGTTTGTAGTGACGCACAGATGCAGTTAGACTAATTCACACACCTAACTGTCACCTCGCTCTCTCTCTCTCTCTGCACTATTTCATCTCTGTCTGAAGCGGGCAGAAGGCTAGAGCTAACGAACTTCGCGTCCGGTGTTCTCCTATGACTATTAAAGCCACTACCAGGAAATGTAATCTTCGAGGGGCAAATCATGTATTACATTCCGTGAGTGAGAACTGTCTTGGTGAATGTGCCTTTACAATTTTTGCACCTTTATCTTGGTATAAATTGCAGAACCAGCTAAAATGGGACCATTTACCAACAATGACAGTTTAAAATGAGGATAAAGGAGTACTAATTGCACATGTGCTGTTACTGAGCGCTGCTGGTAATTATGTTGAGATGTTAAATGGCAAACAGTTTTTTTAACATCTCAGGAACCACACTCCTGTGGTTTGAGTCTGTCTTCTCTGTTAGGTCCTTTAAGGTATCTTGGAGAGGTGATGTATCCAAGTCGCAACATCTAGCTACTGGAGTGCCTCAGGGCTGAGTTCTTGGACCACTTCTACCTCTCATTCCATCCTGATGATCTGACGATAGCTACTCATATCTCAGCATGTCTAACAGGCATTTCTTGCTAGATGAAGGACCATCACCTTCAACTCAACCTAGCGAAGACATAACTGCTTGTAGTTTCAGCAAACATATCACTTCATCAATTTCACCTTCCAGTTAGTAGGGCTGCATGATATATCGCATGCGATTATTTAATGCGCATCTTGTCAGTAAAGCCGGTTCTGTAATCAGCAGTAATTTCCATCACGTGTGATTTCACATGGCACTGCATTTACCACACTGAGCCAGACACACAGTGATGATTACAGATGTTGACCACAATTATCAGTGTGTAAATCTATACAAAATGTACCAACCCTCGAGGGCCAGTGTCCTGCTGAGTTTAGCTCTTACCCTAACCAAACACACCTGAACAAGCTAATCTAAAATAATTTTGAGAACAACATGCAATTTACAGACAGGTGTGGGAAGTACCAAAACAAGTCTGCAGGACACTAGTCCTCCTGGACTGAAGTTAAAGAGTCCCATTTTAAACAATTGTTTGTAACTTTCTTTTATATTTCTTTATGTACACACAGTTGGTGGAGACCTCCCTGAAAGGTGAGATCACATTTGACCCCCACTGCGCCTACTATCTGTGGTTCGTCATGGACTTCTGCGATGGTGGAGACATGAACGCCTATCTCTTGTCCCGCAAACCCAGCCGCAAGACCAACACCAGCTTCATGCTGCAACTGGGAAGCGCTCTTGCCTTCCTGCATCGCAACCAGATCATCCACCGAGACCTCAAACCTGACAACATTCTCATCTCGCAGGGCAGAACCCCAGCCGGGTCCCCCGAACCCACCCTGAAGGTGGCTGACTTTGGCCTCAGCAAGGTCTGCTCCTGTTCGGGCTTGAACCCTGAAGAACCGGCAAGCGTCAACAAGTGTTTCTTGTCCACAGCTTGTGGGACGGACTTCTACATGGCCCCCGAGGTCTGGGAGGGCCACTACACTGCAAAGGCTGATATTTTTGCTTTGGGGGTCATCATATGGGCCATGGTGGAACGGATTACGTTTGTGGATGTAGAGACTCAGAAGGAGCTCTTAGGGAGCTACGTACAGCAGGGAGAGGATATAGTCCCGTTAGGGGAGGCTCTGCTGGAGAACCCCAAGATGGAGCTCCACATCCCGGCTCGGAAGAAGAGCATGAACGCTGGCATGAAGCAGCTGATTCGGGAGATGCTGTCCGCCAATCCACAGGAGCGACCTGATGCAGTTGAGCTGGAGCTCAGGTTGGTTCGGATTGCATGCAGGGAACTCGATTGGGATACGTGAAAGGACAGCATCTTGGAGATGGGGTAAACTTCTAGGACAATGGGCTTGAAGAGAGAACAAATTGCTTGGCCTTGTCCCAAATGGCACACGAGTGTCTTGTGGTCTTCATTCGGGATTGTCTGGGAAATCTATTAGACCGTAGGAGAGGGATCTTGAACCCTGCTATTGGAGAGATACCATCCTGCCGACTGAACCCCCAACCCTGCTCCCACACACCTACCTGTAATTTTTAAGTAACCCTGAACACTTTGAGTAGCTGGTTCTTGTGCGTTTGATTGGGGTTGGAGCTCTGCAGGACGGTAGCTCTGGGGTTGGAGACACTTGCCGCAGGGTTTCCCATTTGGGAATTCAGTTTAGGCTAAGCCCACAATTACCTGCGCTGCAAAGTATAGACTTTGTTGAGGAATACCGCATGGGCTGATGGTGCTGTTTGGGACAGGGCCTTTGGAGTGGGTTTTTATTGGGCGATTGCACTGGTCCTTGTTTATTCTTCTTGATATTCTTACAGTTTAGTACAACCGATTAATTTATGATAAACCGCCTTTAAGATGTTAGATGCTTATTACGGTCTCGCCTGTTCACAGGCACATTGGAACTTTCATCAGCAAGAGTCCAGATGGGCTTCAGGGGCTTTCATTAATGGACATCAGATATCCATCTTCCATTGACTATAAACCACATCAAACCAGATAAACACACAGGTCCACAGAATTCCCAGAACATTCCAGCACTAAGTCATCAGATAGCATGTAGATTAGGCCTGGGCTAAAAATGTTTGTAAAATATTTTGGCTTCATGAAAAATTTAGTATTTACTTTGACGGTGTCTGATTTACTTTATTTGCTCATGAATTGGAAGAAAGCATGTTTTTAATGGCTAGAAAAGTGGCATTAGAATAGTGTTTTATGTCACTAACAATTTAATATATAATACATTCAAGTTAATGCCCAGCCCTGATGTGGTTTTAATACAGCACAGCAAAATGACTCATGGCTTCCATCTTTCTCGGGAATTCTTTAGTTATCCATGAGAGCTACTCTCACCACACTCCCGGTGCTAATTCAACTTGTAATGCAAAGTGGAAAACTTTCAGCAAATAATGGATTTTTTAACTATTTAAGAGCTTTTTACAACAGGATTAATGTTTTTTCTTCTGTGATTCACACACAAAAGGGCTTTATGGTCTATCACTCAATAACAAAAAAAACTTTATACAAAATCCATCAAGGCAATAGTTTGTTAACAAGATATTTGGTAAATTACTCTGTAATATTGTCGTCCTGCTGAACAGGTGAAATTTGAAGAATAAGTGAATAGTACACATTTTAATAAAAAAAAAACATGAGTGCATTTGAAGAATAAGTTTGAAGGCACTTCAGACATTATCTGATAAACTGACACATACACAGACATATTCCGTTTTTACCTTTTGCTGGAAACTAATTTTGGCACTAAAGGCAGCTGTGTGTATATGTGAACAATGTGTGTCCATTTCGGAGCACCAAGTGTAAAGAGAGATTCAACAAACGAAAGCCTTGATTTGAGGAGCTGGGTTTTCTTCTCTCTGGATTGTGGCTTAATTAAATCCTATCAGATTCAAAAAGAGGCAAGCTGGCACTTTCAACAAAGAGAGTGTAAAATGCAACCTAGGCTCATTGGAAATACATGCCTCTTACATACATTTCTGCAAAACTGAAAATAACATATCTATGTGTACAATTCACTGCAGTTTCCAGTTGAAATGAACACTAGAAGCAGTAAAACTTCGACAACTTTTTTTATTCCTTTTCTCACAAAGTATAGGATTTACAGTTTTCATTAATAAAGGCAAGTTTTCACAGAATTACTCGCAGAATGTTATGTTATGACTTCAAAACAATTTTAACATCCTGCATGCTTTGAAAACTGATACTTTTGGACATTGTCGTTCCATACAGCTTCATATGTATGAGTTTTCTAATTCAGTAAGTTTTCTCTGAAGCTCACGTGATACGGCGTTGCAATTAGGTGATGAAGAGCTCTGGTATGAATCCCATGAAACTGCAGTTCAACAAAACGTCTCATATCCGCATAAGGAAGTTAAAATATCGGGTAGGTTTGGTGTACGGGATATTTCCAACATTATAGATCGGTAATCCTTAGCGACGCTCACTGGATATTTGAATTCTGAACAAACGCAAAACGTTCCTCAAGCAGCATATTAAACTTCACGGTCACACATTAAACATGTGTTTTAGCACCACTCTCTGGACATTTCACTTTGAAACCACTGCGAAACATGCAGTAAGGTACATAAGGTACACAACGGTGTTGCAGAAATGTATGTAGAGGCACGTAGTTCCAATGAGCCTGGGTTGGTAAAATGGGAATGAAAAATTAAGGTCCTTTTTAATGTGCATTTAATGAGGCACTTTTTATTTATATATATATATATATACATACAGGTGCTGGTCATATAATTAGAATATCATCAAAAAGTTGATTTATTTCACTAATTCCATTCAAAAAGTGAAACTTGTATAATGTATACATTCATTCCACACAGACTGATATATTTCAAGTGTTTATTTCTTTTAATTTTGATGATTATAACTGACAACTAATGAAAACCCCAAATTCAGTATCTCAGAAAATTTGAATATTACTTAAGACCAATACAAAGAAAGGATTTTTAGAAATCTTGGCCAACTGAAAAGTATGAACATGAAAAGTATGAACATGTACAGCACTCAATACTTAGTTGGGGCTCCTTTTGCCTGAATTACTGCAGCAATGCGGCGTGGCATGGAGTCGATCAGTCTGTGACACTGCTCAGGTGTTATGAGAGCCCAGGTTGCTCTGATAGTGGCCTTCAGCTCTTCTGCATTGTTGGGTCTGGCATATTGCATCTTCCTCTTCACAATACCCCATAGATTTTCTATGGGGTTAAGGTCAGGCGAGTTTGCTGGCCAATTAAGAACAGGGATACCATGGTCCTTAAACCAGGTACTGGTAGCTTTGGCACTGTGTGCAGGTGCCAAGTCCTGTTGGAAAATGAAATCTGCATCTCCATAAAGTTGGTCAGCAGCAGGAAGCATGAAGTGCTCTACAACTTCCTGGTATACGGCTGTGTTGACCTTGGACCTCAGAAAACACAGTGGACCAACACCAGCAGATGACATGGCACCCCAAACCATCACTGACTGTGGAAACTTTACACTGGACCTCAAGCAACGTGGATTCTGTGCCTCTCCTCTCTTCCTCCAGACTGTGGGACCCTGATTTCCAAAGGAAATGGAAAATTTACTTTCATCAGAGAACATAACTTTGGACCACTCAGCAGCAGTCCAGTCCTTTTTGTCTTTAGCCCAGGCGAGACGCTTCTGACGCTGTCTGTTGTTCAAGAGTGGCTTGGCACAAGGAATGCGACAGCTGAAACCCATGTCTTGCATATGTCTGTGCGTAGTGATTCTTGAAGCACTGACTCCAGCTGCAGTCCACTCTTTGTGAATCTCCCCCACATTTTTGAATGGGTTTTGTTTCACAAATCATCTGTCCAGGGTGCGGTTAGTGGTAGAGCCCTATTGCTTGTACACTTTTTTTCTACCACATCTTTAAGTCGCTTCCCTAAAAGCGCCTCTGCTATTAAATGTAAATGTAAATAAACACTTGGACATATATCAGAGCTCTGTGTGGAATGAATGTATACAGCCAGTTTCACCTTTTTGAATGGAATTTTGAAATGAATCAACTTTTTGATGATATTCTAATTATATGACCAGCACCTGTGCAAGGTGTCAATGGTCGTCTGTTTGGACATTTGTCTGAGATTTGCAATTTTTGCAATCCCTACCAAAACTCTGGACATGCCAAACAGGTTAAACCTTGATCAACAGGTTTGAATGGTTAAATAATGGAGAAAATGGAATGGGATTTACTTTCTGCCATGCTGGCAAACTTTAATTTCTTTTGATGAACTTTGAAAGAAAATATTTTGAAGAATGTGGGTGTTCAAATAATGCCTGGTCCCCATTGACTGGCATTGTATTTTTTCCATATTATCAAAGTCAATGGGGACCAACAACTGTTTGGTTACAAACTTTCTTGAAAATCTCTTTTGTGTGTTTTCATTAGTGTCACTTATAATCATCAAAATTAAAAGAAATAAAAAGTGTGTGTTCAGAAGAATAAAGACATTCATAGTGTGGCTCAGGTTTGGAACAACAGCGCAAAAGGTTGTGGGTTCGAAATGGGAACACACATTAATGGAATTTTCATGCAATTTTTGGTGAACTGTCGCTTTGGATAAAAGCGTCTGCTAAATTAAGAGAATGTTGGAGATAAACACTTGAAATAATAGTCTGTGTGGATTGTTTTAAAAGTTTCAAAGTAACATTTTTGAATTTCTAATTATATGACCAGCACCTATATATATATATATATATAATGTGTGTGTGTACATTTTTTAGTCTGAGATTTGCTGTTCCAAAACTCTGTGCCAAACAGGTTAAACCTTGAAAGTAATGGTTAAATAATGGAGAAAATGGAATGGGATTTACCTGCCAGCTGCAAACTTTAATTTCTTTTGATGAACTTTGAGAAAATATTTTGAAGAATGTGGGTGTTCAAATAATGCCTGGTCCCCATTGACTGGCATTGTATTTTTTCCATATTATCAAAGTCAATGGGGACCAACAACTGTTTGGTTACAAACTTTCTTGAAAATCTCCTTTTGTGTGTGTGTGTGTGTGTTCAGAAGAATAAAGACATTCATAGAGGTTTGGAACAAAGTAAATGTTGGAATTTTCATTTTTTGGTGAACTGTCCATTTAAGAGAATGTTGGAGATTTTAATAATTGTTTTAAACAGATAATTTGTACTGTTCGTTGAATAATTCTTTCACAACACAATTATCTTCTTTAGCTGTGTACATGACAGATCTAAGACTTAAACATTGAATTCATATGGAATAGACCGTGGCAAACGTAAATCAGTGCTGGAAGTGAGTTTACTAGAGATACTTTACCCCTAATGATCCTCATATGAATGCTCAGAATAACCAGCCTCGATTAAACACACGCAACCTCACGTTTTAGCACCAAGAGAGTTACTTACGCGCTACAACAAACGCCAGTGAACTAATGCATTAAACACCTCTCACCTTCAGGGAAAAGCATACAGGGAGTGTGAACGGATAAAAACGTTAATGCTAACACACACACACACAACCATAAGCCTCTGTGAGTCGGGATCTCATGTCTTTGACACACGATACCAGCGAGTTGAATTTGATCTCCACTTCACTGTCATTTTTGAATCTTACCGGTAATCCCTTCCGCCATGCTCTCTCGACAGACTAACGCTAAGCCTGTTACGTTCCCGAGGAATTAGGCGAAGAAAGCATTCTCTGGGACAAACTGCCATTCAGGTCAACATTTTGTATGATTTTACAAGCACTTCATACATGAGCCCTCGTGGCAGCAGTACCTCGGTCCCTTTAAACACAGGACACGTCTTTTTCCTAAGTGACAAGCGAAGGCATTGATATTTAATACTGTGTGTATCCATACTTTTTTCACCTTGTCAAGTGGGGCATGCTGTAAATGCCAGAACCAGCCAAATTTAATTCAAGCAATGGCTTAAATCATCCGTCTCAAAGATTTTTTTTTTTTTCTTTTGTGGAAGCTTCTTCTCCAACTGCGGTATTATGCTATAATCCACATTATCGCAAGAATAAAGGATAAAAGGATTATTTCCAAACATCCACTGCTTCCCAATCGCCCAAATGTTGTTTAATCTTCCTTTCCTTTTATATTAACCTAATTTATGCCTTATTTTTAAGTCCTGTTGCCCTTATGAGCACTTGTTTCCTGAAGTTCTCAAAGGACAGAGCTGCATTTGCATGACAAGCACTTGGTTTTGATGGTTCGAGATGATTCTTTATCAAGTGTTGCTGTTTGTCATTATTAATAAGAGAACTCCTACTCTATATCTAGAATAATGTGTCCTCCTAGCGATGTGTTGTCAACTTGAGTATTGAACTGAGCAGCCGTGAAGCCGACACGCAGATGAATGTCACTGAAATGTAAGACCGTGGCGTGATGGAAACATTGTGGGGAGAAAAGCTTCTGTTTTTGGTTGAGTGTGAACGGCAAAAATCCCATTGAGTCTAACTAATAGGTGACCAAAATTAGTTTGACAAGTCAGTTGATGTATTAATATTACTGTATTAGAGAAAAAAAGGTGTGTGTGTTGTTAAATATTATAAATGTTACTTAAGTGTCCAAATACCTTGTGGATACTGTGACTTGCATTGAACAGTCATAACAAAAGGTGTGAAAATGTGTAGATTTATGATTGGAAGTGCAACATTTAATATACACTTCTGTTCAAAAAATTGGGGTCAGCAACTCAAAAATAGAGTAAAAGGTTAATATTGTGACATTACAATTTCATGATATATTTGAGAGCTGTTACTAAATTTACTTTGAAGTGTAATTTATTCCTGTGATGCGCTGCTGAATTTTCAGCATCAATGCTCCAGTCGTCAGTGTCACATGATCTTCAGAAATCATTCTGATTCGCTGCTCAAGAAACTTTTGTGCTGCTTCTGTGCACGGACTCATTTTTCCGGCACTCTGTCGAATAGAAAATCCATAATGGCTGTTATTTTATTTGTATTAATTTAAGGCTTTCGTGTCACTTTGCTCAATTTAATGCATCCTTGCTGGAAAAAAATACTGACCCCGCACTTTTAAACGCTTGTATAATTTCATAAAATTGAATGTCACATATTTGATTAAAAAGCTCTGGAAACATCCTGATTTGAGCAGAAAATTGCGTTCTGGCGCTGTATCTTGCAATATGCAAGATACTAATTTTAAAAATGAACAACCCCAATGTGTTTTATAGATGTACCGACTTGACTTGAGTTTTCTCCTCCTGACTATAATAAAAGCTGACCCAAAGTAATGGTTTCTATCTTCTGTACATACTGTACATGAACGACTTGTGATGGTGTGGATGATTGCTGGGTTTGTGTTGTAAGTGTGCTGATTACAGCCCTTCTGTGTTTCTGTGCTGTTTCAGTGTGTCCTCATACGATGATCTGATATACTGATATGAAAGGTGAACATCGTGTGAGTGTGTTAAAAATGGGAGCACAACTGAATTTGAATTTTGTAACGAAGAAAATCTGGTTTCAAAGAAGCACAAGGAAATATTTCCCACAGTGCCGTGCTCACAGATTCCCCTCCGACAGCCTGACCTGATTTACGATCAACTGGTGGGAACTTGGTGGTGATGGAAAGGTGCTTTTATTTCTTTTTTTGTTCACAGACGCTTTGTGTTCTTGTAAAGTATTTTGAGAGAAACAGAATTTCATGAGAGGGGATCTTCTTAGTGAATGTGTATTTTTATAATTGGGGGTTGGCTTTATTAATAAAAATGTTACTTGTATCATGTTTTATTGATGTATTTATTTGAGGAATGCAGAGCGAGTCGCTGTGCTGGCCAAGATTGTGTTTTAATTCGCCGTCTACCAAGTGTTTATAAAGTGGAAGGTCGGCCGTTAGCTTTTTGCCATTGAGAACAGAAATTAGAGAGCCATAAATACAGTAAAGGCACGGTGGTGTGCATTACTGAATATTTTTACCACTAGATTCTTTAATTACATTATCACCAAAAATAACCATGTTCTTCTTCAATTGTAAATAATATATTCATTCCTATATTTATAAAATGGAATCTATTTGGGATAAATGTTGCCATATTTTGATCAATTCTCTATTTATGTGATGCATTCCAACACATGCATTATGTCAATTGTGTAATGAGTAATTACCATTGTTATTATAAACATTTCTAAACAAATTCTGACTTCTGGGTCATACCGTGTCAACTCAACCAGAGGTCCCCGGCTTACATTTTTGATTTTGCTAATATTGTTTTCTGAAGAAAGGTTAATAAATATTAGCACAATCAAAATATTTGAGCCAGGGAAATTTGTTTAATTTGACGCTGAATGACGCCTCTAATACACTGATGCCTCTAATATGCATAATAGCGACTCCATTTTGGTGCAAAGTGCCAAACTTTTCACATGATCATTTGCTACAAAATAGATGCAATTTTAATTCAAATACATTAAGCATCTTAAAGGGATAGTCCACCCAAAAATGAAAATTTGTCATGGTGTTGCAAACCTATAAACTCACTAGACGATATATTAAGATATTAGTGACAGATTGTTGGGTGAATTATTTCTTTATGTTGACCTGCTCTATTGCAGGTTACAGTTCACAGTAATAAACTAACAGTTAAACACAAAACCGGAGCAGCATCTTTGACCTTACTAGACTTTTAGACATTTTCTGTTATTTTAATAGTACATTTCATAATTGTTTGTTTTTGTAAACCAAGCAAATTTAAAGGTGATGCTAAGCCATGAAAAGCTGACAAATCATATATTTTGTAAAGTATGATTTTTTTGGAGGTGTATGATATGTTGAGGGTTGTGAAAGTAAGCCCTGCAGTCGTGTAAAGGACCTTGTTAGGATGCCCATAACATGCTAAAATAATTACAATAAATGAAAAGACCAATTAGTCAAGAGTGTGGAAGATCAAAGCGAGATGCCATGCCAGTACCAGTGGAATGGAAAGTTAGTTCTACAAAACTGAATAGACTGGCTGCAGATGTAGAGGTAAGTTAACAGAACTGTGGAGATAGTCAAAAGTCTCTTTACTAAAACCTATTTCTTACAGATAATACTGTCACTGCATTTATACAATTATCCTCATGGTAATAAATAGGACATAATTTTTTAAACGAAAAATGAAACGGTAACCAAGTCCATAAGCTGTTTTAGGTGTTAAATGAGCGAACTACAATTCCCACAATCCTCAGCGAGCTCTGGTGATTTTTACCCAGCATCCCTCGCGACTGTGCAGAATGGCGGCGAATGCAAGCACAGACACAGCTGTCTTCGACTGCCCGTCATGGTGAGATGAGAAATTAAGTGCATCATTATTGCAATTAAAATAAAAGCCCTGCATGCGCGTGTGTGGAGCGGGTGCGTGGATTATGAGTGCCATGAATAAAAAACAGTGCAACTCAGTCCTGCATGAGACGCGCACAGTAACTCAACACAGCAGCAGATCAATCCACTCTGCATGCCTGCATTCATAACCTCACTTCTTATTCTCTTGGATA
Organism: Ptychobarbus kaznakovi; assembly: GCA_027422405.1. Taxonomy (NCBI): domain Eukaryota; kingdom Metazoa; phylum Chordata; class Actinopteri; order Cypriniformes; family Cyprinidae; genus Ptychobarbus; species Ptychobarbus kaznakovi. The sequence goes on along the minus strand of CM049802.1, from coordinate 22,483,748 downwards.
TATATCATAGCCCTGTATACATTTTGGGATGTGATAAAGCGATTCCTGTGTTTAGTGTTGAATTAAGTTATAGGTTTTATAAAACATACAGAATTATCTGCTTTTATTCCACTTAAATATTATTTATTATAATCTATATACAGCTCTAGTCAATCTTTCAAATAAATGCATTTGTGCATAGAGTATATGTAAATGACACTGAAAGGTTTAGGAGACTGAAGGGTGAATTAATTAATTTAGTCACATTGATTGTTAATTTAATTTAATCTCAGGGCAGGAAAACCTCCACCTGGACTCCATCTGGACGTGGTTAAAGGAGACAAATTAATAGAGGTAAGACTGTGCTAAATGATCAGCAATGGAAATATGATGATGATTCGTGCACTTTGACCTGGTGCACTTGTTCCCCTTTATAGAAATATATTTATTCTGAGTCAAAAGTGTTGGAGAATAAACAAGGTTCCATCGAGAATAGGAACACATAGAAATATTGAATAACTAGTTATGTTATTTCCTAGGTCTGCAATGGTTATAGAAATAATGTATTTATAAATAATAATTCTGTAAGATTTCAATTCGAATTAAATCTTGAAACATTTATGACCAGCTCTGTAATATTCCATCAGCCAAAAATTCGTATTTGGACATGCAATCTTTATAAAAAAAAAAAAGAAGAGTCACGATAATTCATTGTTTAAAATGTGTGGAAAATGGGTTAAATGTCTTTCAACAACAGTAAAACTGACTTTTTTTCTGTGGACCATAAAAGAAGATAGTGTGAAAATGTCCATACAATGTAATATTATATATATATATATATATATATATATAAAAAATAAATAATTATGGGCACCAAAACCGTTGTTTGCCAACATTATTTAAAATATGTATGTATGTACACTAAAAAAATCAAAAGTGGAGAAAACGTATAAGTTTAAGGCAACCATCTTCAGGAGATATTTGAGTTTTCAACTCTCAAACAACAAGTTGAGAAAACTCAAAAATCTTCTGAAGCTGGTTGCCTTAAACTTATACGTTTTCTCCACTTTTGATTTTTGTACAGTTTATGTATGTATGCATATATTTATTAGTTTTTTTTCTACAGAAGGAAGCCAGTCAGTTGGGTTTGTAATGACTTGAGGGTGAATAAATAATGACATGATTACATTTTTGGGTGAACTATCTAACTTTACAGTTGGTTGTACTATCAGTTTTAAACCTTACTTGATGATTAATAAAAAAAAAAAAATTCACCCGGTGGCGCTGCTGAGTTCAGACGCCTGTGAATTAGCTCCGCTCAGAATTGTGCTCAGAATTGTGCTTTTATGTGTGTTTTTTTACCTATTTTTACTTCTCTTTTTACACGTGTAACGTCTGCAATGATTATGTACGACAAAATAACACTTTTGGACATTGGACAGCGCTACACTAACCTGATCCAGGACACTTTATCCACTGATTTTTTGGGTCCAGCGTGGCCATTGGAGATACTTCGAGAGCACCGAAGTTAACAAAGGCCGCCTCAATAATACCAGGAGGCGAAAGAAACACAGAGGGAAACGTGCTGGAATTCGTAACAGACTGAGGTTAAGGGCTCACAGTCCTCCTCTACCGAATATTCTGCTCGCTAATGTCCAATCCTTGGAGAATAAGATGGACGATCTTAGAGCCAGGATAAGTTTCCAACGGGACATAAGGGACTGTAGCATCCTTTGTTTGACCGAGACATGGCTCACGCCAACGGTCCCGGACACCGCTGTAACGCCGTCTGATTACTTTTCTGTTTTACGGATGGACAGAACAGCCGAGGCCGGAAAAACCAAAGGTGGTGGAGTGTGTTTCTTTATTAACAAGAAATGGTGTGACCCCAGAAATATCTCCATTCTGTCGTGTTCCTGCTCGCCTCATCTAGAACATCTCCATTATCTGCCGCCCATTCTATCTGCCCGAGGAATTTTCATCAATCGTCGTTACTGCCGTTTACATACCACCACAGGCAGATACTAGCTTGGCTTTTTCCAAACTCCACGATGTGCTCAGCGGATATATTAACAAACATCCTGACGCTGCCTCCATCATCGCCGGGGACTTCAACAAAGCCAACCTCAAGAAGGTCATGCCGAACTTTCATCAGCATATATCCTGTCCAACCAGAGTACTGAATACTCTCGATCATTGCTACACCCAGTTCAAAAATGCCTACAAAGCCCACTCACTGCCGGCTTTTGTAAAATCGGACCATGCCGCCATTTTCCTCACACCGAAATACAAACAACGGTTCGTCGATGACCCCCCGGTGGAGAAGGAAGTGACGCGCTGGTCCTCCCACTCTGAAGCTACGCTACAGGCGTCTCTTGATGACGTCGACTGGGACATGTTCCGGGCGAGTTCATCTGACGTCAGCGAATTCACGGAGATAGCATTGAGCTTTGTCTACACTCTAACCGAACAAGCCACTGAAACGGTAACAATAAAGACTTTCTCAAATCAGAAACCGTGGGTGGACAGAACAATCCGTGATGCGGTTAACCATCGAACTGCCATATACAATGCCGGTATTCTGTCAGGAAACATGAGCGAGTACAAAGCATCGTGCTACGCTCTCCGTCGGGCAGTTAGAGCCGCTAAATGCCGGTACAGTGAGAGAATTGAGTCACATTTTCAGCTTAATGACTCTCGACGCATGTGGCAGGGACTGAAGACCATCTGTTCCTCTGGAAACAACTCCTCTGCAGAGGTGAGAACAGATCCGTTGCTGGCCGAAGAGCTAAACACCTTCTACGGCCGCTTTGAATGCAATGGCGGCAGTGTGACTCTGCCGATCAGCACGTCAGGAAGCAGCAGACAGAGCAGCGATGATTATGCTATCACCTTGTCAGAGGACGAAGTTCGGAGGGAACTAAGGAGAGTGAACGTCAGAAAAGCATCAGGACCCGATGGGATTACTGGCCGCGTTCTGAGGTCCTGTGCTGATCAGCTTGCTGGTTTGTTTACATCCATAATTAATGAGTCCCTCGCTACCTCTGTTGTTCCCACCTCCTTTAAAAAATCTGTTATAATCCCTGTGCCTAAGAACAGTAAACCCTCTTGCCTGAATGACTATCGTCCAGTTGCCCTCACATCAACAGTCATGAAGGTTTTTGAGAGACTTTTAAAGAAACACATTTGCTCCTCCATCCCTGCTACCTTGGACCCTCTTCAGTTTGCCTATCGGCCAAATAGGTCTACTGATGATGCCATCTCTCAGGTACTGCACTCTTCCCTCACTCACATTAAAAAGCAAAAATGGCAACTATGTAAGGCTGCTATTCATTGACTATAGCTCCGCTTTTAATACTATAGTCCCCACCAAGCTGGCTGTTAAACTCTCAGACCTTGGCATAACCTCTTCACTTTGTGACTGGATTCAAGATTTCCTCACCGCCAGACCACAAGTGGTGAAAGTCGGCCACCTCCAACTCCATCACCCTGAACGTAGGAGCCCCACAGGGCTGTGTCCTGAGCCCCCTGCTCTACTCTCTATACACCCACGACTGCGTGTCCTCTCACAGCTCCACCTCTATCATTAAATTTGCTGATGATACTGTGGTTCTGGGCCTCATTAACAACAATGATGAGGCCGCATACTTGGATGAGGTAGAGAGACTCACATCATGGTGCCAGGACAACTGTCTCTCTCTGAATGTGAGCAAAACTAAGGAGCTGATCGTGGACTTCAGGAAGAGACAGCAGCGGCCCTACACTCCTCTTATGATCAGTGGGACCCCTGTGGAAAGGGTGAGTAGCTTCAAGTACCTCAGTGTAAACATCTCCGAGGACCTGACATGGACTACACACATTCAGACTCAGGTTAAGAAAGCCAGGCAAAGACTGTACCATCTGCAACAGCTGAGGAAATTCAGGGTCTCACCAGCAATCCTGAAAACTTTCTATCCAGGGGCCATAGAAAGTGTACTGACTCAGTGCATCTCAGTGTGGTATGGTAATTCCTCAAACCAGGACTGCAAAGCTCTGCAGAGAGTCGTGCGCTTAGCTGAGCGCATCTCAGTGTCTACTCTCCCCTCTCTGCAGGACATCTATTTCAAACGCTGCAAAAGCAGAGCTGCTAAAATCATCAAAGACTCAAATCACCCCGGTAACCATCTTTTCCGTTTACTGCCATCTGGCAAGCGCTTCAGGAGCATGATGGCAAAAACTGAGAGACTGAGGAGGAGCTTCTTCCCCCAGGCATCAGGCTCCTAAACACAAACTCAGTTTCATAATCATCTACAAGACTCATTATTAACTGTAAAACATTCATATTCTCATCATCCGTATTGCTGCTATGTGTACATACCCAGTACAACCCGTTTGCACATCCCCCTCATCCCTCTTGTTCATAGTACTATTTATTAAGTCCCAGTATACTGTTTTTGCACATCTTATTTGTTTTGCACTTTTTATTCTATTGCACATTTTACTCTTTATTTCTCTTTTTTCACCTATATATATATATATATATATATATATATATATATATGCTCTTGTGTTGTGTTACTTTTATTTAATTTTTATTCTTTTGCACTGTCCACTGAGCAGACCTGATTTGATTTACATTTCACTTCTGATTATACCCTGTATAATTTATTATGTGACGAATAAAGAAACCTTGAACCTTGAACCTAATGAACATCAACCACATTATAACAGTATAAAAAGATCAGCATTGTGTGTCATAGTCAATACGCCTCTCGGTGCCTCCTGCAGAAGCTGATCATCGATGAGAAGAAGTTCTATCTGTTTGGGAGGAACCCTGACCTCTGTGACTTCACGATAGACCACCAGTCTTGCTCGCGGGTGCATGCGGCGCTGGTCTACCACAGACACCTCAAGAGAGTGTTCCTCATCGACCTCAACAGCAGTGAGTGCTCAACAGATCACATCCAATACGTGCTGAACCCAGTCGTTCCCACCTCATGCTGATTTGTAGAGATCGACCAATATATCGATTTCCCGATATTTTTCCCGATATTTAAGCATTTTACCATTATCGGATATCGGTTTTGTAATATCGGATTCACCGATAAATGCCGCCATCTTGTGGTTGTTTTGAGAATTGCGCGCAGGATCGCTATTGCAGCGCGTCTGAGGGGAGACAAGACAACAACAACGGTGTCCAGGTACTTGATTTGCTGTAGTTAGTAAACTTTATTTAACATAACAGCCATTAATGCACACATTGGAAGTATTACATAAATACCTGATATGCAGCTTGACTCTAAGAAATAGAGACAAACTCATGGAGTCCCATAAGATACTCTGTCAATCTTTCCCAATAAAGACATAACTTTGCCTGAATTAAATAATACAGCCATGAATGAGTGCATGTTGGAAATAAAAGCGCTGAATTTAATTCTCTCTCTGTTGTATATGCTCATCATTAGTCTCGTGAAGCCGCTTTCATATTCCTGTTCACTCAATGATTGATGCTCAGGAAAAGCTCCAGCACGGCCACCCCATGGAACTTTTAACAAGATTCACTTGCTTAAAAAATGCTAAATTATATTAACATTTACTATATAACTATTATTTTGCCAATAAACATCTAAATAAATACATTTATATCGAAATTAATTATTTATTATCTCCGCAAGCGATCGCAGTTTGAATATAGTTCTGTGTAAATAAATAAACCGCGCTGTCAGCAGGCATTTCATAATCTAGAATGACAAAAACATTTTTATAATTCTGATATAACATACCAGTTGAGAAATGCAATAAAATACAATGTTTTGTTTGTTATAGCTTATTTCAATATTCCAGAGAATATTATTCATTGAATTAACATTATCCAGTGAATTATTATTCACGCTTTAGTCCATTAAACAGCTTATAAACCTAAAACTGTAGTTTAAAATGAAGTTGATATGACTCCTGCCCTTTATTTTCTCCATTTGAAAATATTAGACATTATTTTGCTTATTGTTAATATCAGTGTTGCTGATGATGCTTTTTATAAAAAATATATATATATATTGTTGTAATTTGAAAATTAAATTTAACATGAAAGACTGTTAATTTTCAACCGTTTTGTGTTGTTGTTAAGATGACTGAAAGGTGGAAAAACCAAAGTGAAGTATGGACTTACTTCACTCAGTTATTTATTTACTTTATAAAAGTGAATAAATATTGGTTCTGCATATCGGTTATCGGGAACATGCAAATAATTGGTATTGGTTATAAAAAGTCAATATCGGTCGATCACTACTGATTTGTCCTTGTTTAGCCCATGGAACATTTCTGGGCAGAATTCGCCTCGAGCCCCACAAACCTCAGCAGGTGCCGATCGACTCGACCATGTCTTTCGGAGCGTCCACACGCATATACACGCTGCGAGAGAAACCGCAGACACAGAGCAGCTCCAGCACAGGAGACAGTAAAGGAGTGGAGGACGAGGAATTGAAGGGGCTGCTGGGACTGCCGGAGGAAGAGACCGAGCTCGAGGTGTGTGTGTGTGTGTGAATACAAACCTTATACAACTATATTGCCAAAAGTATTGGGTCACCCCCTTCTAATGAACAGGTTTGACTACTTTAGTAACTTCCATGAGTACAAATCTTAATGTTTAAGCATATAATGATATTCTAGGGAATTGTGTGCTTCTAATTGTATAGCAACAGTTTGGACAGGACCCTTTTCTATTCTAACATGACAGTGTCTGTGTATAAGGCAAGAATCAAAGAGAAATGATGATTCAGTCAGTGTGGAAGAACTTGACTGGTCTGCAGAAAGCAGCTGAACACCTCTGGTTCGGGATGGGTATCGTTAAGGTTTTAACGGTATTGCTACTCTTATCGATACTGTTTATCGATCCGGTACTTTAACGGTATTGTTATCGGTACTTTTTGTTTTATATATATATATATATATATATATATATGTATGACAGATTAGGAGCTGAATTAACATTGCTTTATATTTTGAAATGTATTAATGTATTAAATATAAAACATATAAAATTTGTAAATGCACCATGCAAATATACCATTTGTCATACAATAAAACAAATGTACAAATTAAATGAAAAAAAACAACAACAGTGCTTTAATTTTTTTCATGAAGGTCTACTAACATTATGTTCAGGTAAGTAATAGCTACAAAAGAAATCTAAAAGTGATCAAATGTAAATTAACACTGCATAGATTTGACTGTATGTATTGATAGATTAATGCTTATTAAAGCTATAACTATATTCAGATTAAGAGCTGTGCGTGATTTTCTTTTTGCGGTTTGTTCTTTGATTAACATTGATGAAGCACCAGTCTCTCACTTTAAGACAAAATATTGACACATCGGATTTTCTTCCAACTGTTCTCGTTAACTTTAAGACATGAACTGTGTTTAAGTGAATAATCTCCAAGCCGGCCGTTTTTACATATTTTGTGTATATTTGATCGTTTGGACGCGCCCGAAGCTCAAAGTGTACTTTGCTTGTTAGTTTTACAGCGCACCGTGCAGGCACGCACACACATTTCATCCTGGGGAACGGCGTCTCTCGTGTGGATTGTACTTTCAACGTTTTATAGTTAATGTAAAGACGGCATTTTACAACAATCAACAAACGATTGATCTGATTCTGACCTTAAGTTTTGGTCAGGGAGAAACGAATGTGAAGGGAAGGAAGTTGTGCTAGAAGAAACGCGGCTATAATCATTAGAAGCCCAAAAAACATTAAATAAACGTAGTTTAATATAACAGCCACAGGCCTAAAGTTTAAGCATATGTTTTAATGGTTAGTTCACTCTTCTATCATGATTAAAAAGGGTATTCATGTTGCGCGTGCTGAAACTCCTCACATGAGCGCGATATCACTTCTGAATGCATCATAGACAAATGTTTGAATATTATTGCACATAAAAACAGCTGGCAACTCTGGTGAGATAATTTGCAAGATAATGTGTATATATAGCAAGAATAAATGTATGTGTGTTTTCTTAATTTCTCCAGTACCGATAGCAGAACCGTTAACGTCAGAGCTTATCTATACTCCGGTCTTTCATAATTTAGCCCCGAGACCGATTAAAAACCGGGTTTCGGTACCCATCCCTACCTCTGGTGTAACTTTAAATGCAGACCTTGAGCCAAAAACTCATCAGCAAACACGAATGACTTGTGCAGATATGGATACAGTCATTTTAAACACTTCCAAAACTGTTGCAACTGAGATGGAAACTCAATTTTAGAAATACCTGAATTACATTTCCATCTTTGTTGCCACAGTTTTGGAAGTGCCCTTTTCTGTTCTAAAGAAATACTTCCCAATACGTTTGTCCATCTAGTGCATGTACAAGTCATTAGTGTTTGGTGATGGGAATAGAAAAACTGAAGCACACAATTCAATTAAACAGTAAGATTAGTACTCATGGGAATTACTAGTCAAACCTGTTTATTAGAAGACAATTTTTTATCATTTTGTCCTTATACCCCTGCTTTCATAGATGAGGCTTACGGCTAGTCCCAGACTAAAATGTTTGAGCAGTCTCAACTAAAAATGTGATCCTGGAGCACTAAACCAGTCATAAGTAGCGCAGGTATATTTGTAGCAATAGCCAACACTATACATTGTAAGTGTACATTTTTATTTTATGCCAAAAATCATTAGGATATTAAGTAAAGATCATGTTGCATGAAGATATTCAATGAATTTCCTACCATAAAACTTAATTTTTGATCATTAATATGCATTGCTAAGAACTTCATTTGGACAACTTTTAAGGCAATTTTCTACATATTTAGATTTTTTTTGCACCCTCAGGTTCCAGATTTTCAAATAGTTGTTTCTCGATATTGTCTAATCCCAACAAACCATAAAACAATGGAAAGCTTATTTATTCAGCTTTCAGATTATTTAGAAATCTCAATGTAAAAAATAAATACATTTATGACTAGTTTTGTGGTCCAGGGTCACAAATATCTCGCTCTGAAATATCTTAAAATATGACAGTGCCAGTGTTCTGTCTCAAGATGCACACCTGTAATGTTTTCTTCTTAGGCATTTTTATAAAAGCTGCTTAAATATCTTAATTTAACCAAGGCCTAGTCCTGGCTAGAGCCCTGCACAGGCCTAAAATATAGCGTGTTTGATCAATTTAGATTGACCAGCGGCCAGCTGATCATAGCGTGTTTGATCAATTTAGACATGATTAATATATATATAGAAAGCTTTAAATTAGTACTTAATGAAATAAAACATAGAAAACAAAAACTCTTTCATTATAATCATAATCACTTCAGTACAGATGCATTTCTTAAAGGCACGTCTAATGAGGAGATGGCAAGTCGGGATCTGCAACTTCATCCTTGCGACACCGACTTAGAAAACACTAGTTTATTAATATTAATATAGAATTAATATAAAATTTCCCCCGAACACATTCATGCCGACCCAAGACCAACAGCAATATCACTTTAAGCTCTCTGACGCGTGCTGTCTCTGCTATACACAAACACACACACACACACACACACACACGCTCCTAAGAGGTACACTTTTATTATAGGCCTCAAACATAACTACCACCACCGACAATCATGCCCACAAATATCAATACAGACAAAACTCTTCCAAAATGCAGCTTTTCCCGAAGCATTGGGAACTTTTTGTAACTCCCCCCGCTCCAACTTCTCCCTGATGCTCTGCATGGTCAACTGTCACCTGTATGGTAATGCGTGCGTGCATGCGTTGCGTACTTGCCTATTGCATAGGCGATGTATAATATTTATAATATAATTATTATAGCAATATTTCATACAGTACATGTGTGGTCTGTGTTAAATAGAATAAAACACGACATTTATTCAGTTAGCACACTTTATTGCATCCACTCCAAACGTTCTTCCCGTTCCTTCACAACCCCTCCCCTCTCACAGCGCGCGCTCGCCTTTGAACCAGCGCATGCGCTAAACACACTTTTAGCCTAGAAGAACCGTATTCCAAGCGAACAGAGGAGGGAGGAAATAACATGTTATCAATCTGCGCATATTTGGGCACAATAAAAGGAGCTGGGCCCGACCTGAGCCCGATTTGTGAAAACAAAAAACGGCCCGAACCCGGCCCGAATGGACTCAATTTGTCGGGTTCCGACGGGCTTTTAGGGCTCTAGTCCTGGCCCGTCTGTGAAACTGGGCCTTGGTGCATGTACAAGTCATTTGTGTTTGGTGATGAGTTTTTGGCTCAAGGTCTGCATTTAAAGTCACAACAGAGGTTTCTGCAGACCAGCCAAGTTCTTCCACATTGACTCAATCAATAATTTATTTTTGAACCTTGACTTATACACAGAGTCATTGTCATGTTAGAGCAGCCTTAACTCATACCACACGCTGTTTGGAGAAGATTTTATTAATCAAAATATGAATTAAGTATAATTAATCACATAACCATTTGTGTATCAGCTGTTCTACTATTATTATTTAAAAAAGCCCTCTAACACTTGCACTCTCTATTCATTTTCTTACTGCATGTTTTCTTTAAAAAAGCCTCTAACATTAGCTTTCTCTGTTCTTTTTCTATTCTATCTGCTTTTATTTTTTTATTATAAAATCAAGCTAACTGGGACTTGTCATAGCACTTGCATTTTATTGCTCTTTTGTTGTTGATTGTTTCCATTGTCCTCATTTGTAAGTCTCTTTGGATAAAAGCGTCTGCTAAATGACTAAATGTAAATGAATGTAACTGTTACTCAAGAGTTTCATGTGCAAAATTTCTGGTTTTCTGATGCCTTTTTTCCCCCCAGAACCTGACAGAGTTCAACACGGCTCATAACAAACGCATTTCTACACTCACCATTGAGGAGGGAAACCTGGAAATCCAGAGACCCAAGAGGAAGAGGAGGAGCTCACGAGTTTCCTTCAGTGAAGAAGAGGAGATCATAAACCCAGGTACTCACAAGATGTGAATATATATTATATATGTACTGCACTGTTCAAAAATTTGGACTCTGTATTATGTTGGGAAATTATTATTTTTATTCAGAAAGGATGCATTAAATTGATCAAAAGTGTGACAGTAAAGACATTTATATTAGGGGTAGCACTGTACATGTATTCGTACCGAACCGTCACGGTACGGACTTCTCGGTTCGGTGCATGAGGCCTTACGATGAACACAGGCAATTCACCCCTAATCCAGAAGAGGGCGCTCACAGTAATGCAACACTGTTTGATAACCGCCAGCAGAAGAACAGCGAATCCCGTGAGTTGCGTGCTTGAAAACAAAGCCCACTAGACAGTGACCATGTGCTGATTCTGAACGCGTCTAACACGGACTGACAAAAGCTTCTCACGTGGACTGACAAGAGCTTTGTGATCGTTCCATTCGGCACGAATCCAAATATTCCATAATATTTACATGCTTGCGATGTAACTTATCTGAATGCTAAACTATTATTTATTATGTAAATGATAGGCTTGGTAAGTTACGTTAATTCAGTCGCGTTCCAACGGTGACACAGAGGCGGGTGCGCTGATGTTTGTATTTGATTTTGATAAAGTAGTTGACCAACTTTAGCGTGTGTTAAAAAACGTGATCATGTTTGTAACATTTTGTAATCATTTTGAATGTTAAATGTTCAATATAAACTATAAAAAATAAAGTGTGTGTGTGTGTTCCAGCGCGCGATCACTTCAACTGTTTCCTTATATCAGCAGAATCAACTTTAAACACTTATTGTCTTATTAATAATCACTGGATAAAGGTCTGCTTTTATTTGTGTACACTCACAATGAAAACAAAACTGATTTTATACATAATATAACAATGTAATAATAGTATTAGTATTAATTATGAGTATTTTCACATCTAGGTGGATTTTTTTTTCATTTACACTACTGTCTGTTCAAAATAAATGAAAAGAACTCGAGCATAGTAGATGTCTTTTTTGTTCCTGTTGTACCGAAATCGTATCGAACCGTGACCCCCGAACCGAGGTACATACCGAACTGTGACATCTGTTAACCGTGCCACCCATAATTTATAGTGCTACAAAATATTTTAATTTCAAATAAATGCTGTTCTTTAGAACTTTCTATTCATCAAAGAATCCTGAAAAATATAATGTATCATGGTTTCCACAAAAATATGAAGCTGTTTTCAACATTGATAATAATCCGAATTTTTTCTTCAAATCACCATATTAGAATGATTTCTGAAAGATCATGTGACACTGAAGACTGAAGAGTAATAATGCTGAAAATGTTAAGCTTCACATTACAGGAATAAATTACATTTAAAAAAAATATTCTCATAGAAAACACTTATTTAAAAATCAATAATATTTCACAATATTAATGTTTTTACTGCATTTTTTATCAAATAAATGCAGCTGTGGTGAGCAACTGAGACTTTTTGAAAAGCATTAACATAATATTACCGACATTCATTTAGCAGACGCTTTTATCCAAAGTAACTTACAATTGAGGAATACAATAAGCGATTCATCATAAAGAGGCAAATAAACCCAGGAAGTGCTTTCAATACAAAGTAAGACGGGGAGAAGTTAAGGAAAGATGAAGTCAGATGGTGATGGAAGAGATGAGTTTGCATTCTGAATCATTTGTAGAGGTTTGATTGTGTTTGATGGAAGTCCAGCCAGAAGAGCATTGCAGTAGACAGTCTAGAAATGACAAGAGAACAAGAAGTTGTACAGCGTGCTCTGTTATGAAGTAAAATCTTACTGACCCCAAAAGTGTGTGCAGTATTCGATGCACTAATCCTCCACTCTCACTGTTTTCAGTTTCTTTGGAACGACTCAGTCTTCACTAGGGATGCACGATATTGGATTTTTGCCGATATCCGATATTTTTTCAACTCATTTTGGCTGATAGTCGATACCAATATACAGGTACATCTCAAAGAAATTGAATATTGTGAAAAAGGTCAATATTTTTTGTCACTCATTTCAGAAAGTGAAATCCATATATTATATAAATTCATTACACACAGAGTGAAATATTTCAAGCCTTTATTTCTTGAAATTTTGATGATTATGCCTTACAGATAATGAAAACCCAAAATTCAGTGTCTCAGAAAATTAGAATATTACATAAGATCAATTTTAAACCGAAATGTTAGGCTTCTATAAAGTATGTTCATTTCTATGCACTCAATGCTTGGTTGGGCCTCCTTTTGCATTAATTACTGCATCAATGCGGCGTGGCATGGAGACAATCAGCCTGTGGCACTGCTCAGGTGTAATGAAGCCCAGGTTGCTTTGATAGCGGTCTTCAGGTCATCTGCATTGTTGGGTCTCTTGTTTCTCATTTTCCTCTTGACAATACCCCATAGATCCTCTTTGGGGCTCAGGGCAGGCGAGTTCGCTGGCCAATCAAGCACAGTAACACCATGGTCATTTAACCAACTTTTGGTACATTTGGCAGTGTGGGCAGGTGCCAAATCCTGCTGGAAAAGGAAATCAGCATCTCCATAAAGCTTGTCAGCAGAAGGAAGAATGAAGTGCACTAAAATGTCCTGGTAGATGGCTGCATTGACTGTGGACTTCAGAAAACACCAGCAGATGACATGGCAGCCCAAATCATCACTGACTGTGGAAACTTCACACTGGACTTCAAGCAACATGGATTCTGTGCCTCTCCACTCTTCCTCCAGACTCTGGGACCTTGATTTCCAAATTAAATGCAAAATTTACTTTCATCTGAAAAGAGGACTTTGGACCACTGAGCAACAGTCCGTTCTTTTTCTTCTTAGCCCAGGTAAGATGCTTCTGACGATGTTTCTGTTTCAGAAGTGGCTTGGTAGCCCTTTTCCTGAAGATGTCTGAGAGTGGTGACTCTTGATGCACTGACTCCAGCTTCAGTTCACTCCTTGTGAAGCTCTCCCAAGTGTTTGAATCGACTTTGCTTGACCGTATTCTCAAGCTTGCGGTCACCCCTGTTGCTTGTGCACCTTTTCCTACACAATTTCTTCCTTCCAGTCAACTCTGCATTTAATATGCTTTGATACAGCACTCCTTGAACTGCCACCCCTTTCAGTAATGATCCTCTGGGACTTACCTTCTTTGTGGAGGGCGTCAATGATCATCATCTGGACCATTGCCAAGTCAGCAGTGTTCCCCATTATTGTGGTTTCAAAGAACAAGAGATACCCAGAATGTATACTGTATGGATAGTCATTTATTGGAACTCAAATGTAAATATTCTAATATTTTTAGAGACTGATTTTTGACTTTCATTAGCTGTAACCTCTAATCATCAAAATTAAAACAAAAAAATAACTTTTGAAATGTTTGACTTTACAGGTAATTAATCTAAAATATATGAAAGTTTCACTTTGTAAAATAAGTTACAAGAACAAATTAACTTTTTCACAATATTCATTTTTTTTATACCTGTATTTCCTTTTGTTTGGAATCAACACAAAGTCTCTCCTATGCAGGAATTATAAGCAAAAATATATTTAATTTTGGTTAGTTTTTAAATAATAACTTATTTGTTAGAATTAAATAAACAATAATGAAGGTTTTTTGACAGTACATTGAAGCTTTGAAAATAACTATAAATAAACTATATATCAATCGCTGCACACCGCCCCTCCTAGAAAGATGTGGTGTTAACCCTTACATTTTATTTTAAGATTTAACATTTGTAGATTGTATAAAGCAAAAGAGTTGTAAAAATTATTACAATCTTTTAGAGCTTATGATTTGTTTAAAAAATAAAACATTACACATTAATGAATAAATCAGTATATATTAAATTGTTTAATTTACAAGTGTCACTACCCGAAATTGTTACTACAAATGAGAAGACGAGTGCATTTGCATTGAAAAAAACATTTACATTTATTTAACTGTCAGGCCTAAAATGGATCATTATTGACCCCTTCTCGATCCAGAGAGACCGGGTACAGAGGACCGTAGAACCATCACTGGATCCAACCAAGAGCACACCAATCCATCGGGCAAAGAGACGTTTATTAGAGAAAAACAACCTGCGCGCCGGTGTTCCCAATCACGCAGCAATCAGCCTGCAGAGACACAGAGGCATACCCACACACCCAAACAAGAAACAAACCGAAAGTGTCGTCACACCCTCCCCCATAAGATACCCCCCCCCCCAAAAAAAAAAATACTACCAGGCTTACACTACATGTAGATTATGTCCAATCATATCCTCGACATTATTCACTGTACATACATAACACTGTATCAGAACACATCACTGTAGCCACAGCACAGACATATGATCTACAGTCAAAACAGTCAATTCTGCTGTATGAGGACATGCTAATTCCTCCCGTACATAATACGGTTTAAGTAAATGTATGTGGCAGCTGGGTTATAGACTTTCTCTCTGGTGTCGCGATGACATAATTATCATCAGATTATTTTAGAATAATAACATAAGGACCAGCAAATCTAGCCTTAAAAGGAGAGGAGGTCATGGGCAACAAGGCCATTTTTTTTCATGTAAGCTATAGCCTCTGACCTTTAAATCAAAACATACTTATTATTTGATGACAACAATTACTGCTTTATTTGATCAGAAATACAGTCTAAATGTTATTTGTGTATAATTTACTTTTAATTGACTTATAAGTAGGCCAACAGCGTCCCCTACAGATTAAAACTCCTTACCGAACGGGCGTTACGGCCCGGGGGAGCCTGCCGCTGCACATGCTATTACTGTTTAAACACTGAATGCGTCATTCTGTACGTGTTTACACAGATTAAATGCAGCAGTCCAAAAGAGGGAATCTAATCATCATTCAGGCAAAACTTTGCTTCAAAAATGAGTCACACCGTTGACGTGATCTAATTACTAGCACACCCTGAGCGCATGTGAGTTAATGTATTCCTCTTATCGGCAAGACATATCGGCAAAATTTTTCATTTTGGGCCGATGCCGATATTTACATTTAAAGTCATTATCGGCCGATTTCGATGTCTGTCCGATAATATCATGCATCCCTAGTCTTCACACACTCTCTTATTTTGTTTGTGTTTTGACTTTTGCAACATGTCTTTTCTCTTCTCGCAGAGGACGTGGACCCGTCTGTAGGGCGCTTCAGAAACATGGTGCAGACGGCTGTGGTTCCTATTAAGGTACGATCATTGGCCTGCTCTTGTCTGCTGTCTGCTTGTGTCGTCATTGATTTTAATGGGTTTGAGAACAGACGTTCTCTCAATACAGTTTAAGTTGTTTGTTGCATGGCTTGCGAACAGGAAATTGTATAATGCAGGAGTAAAGGCTTTCTCGTCGTCTGACTCTGACGTCTGAATGTAAATGAGCTTAGATGTACTCCGTCTTTTGCAGTAGTCTTGATACCTACAGTCAAACCAAAAATGATTCTATTCAGACACCAGATATAATTTTTTTACATTGTTTTACTAGTGAGGACAGCAAAATAAAGTAAACATTTTGGCCTTATAATGTTTTGCTTAAGTGTTTTTTTCTTTAATTACTAATGCAATCTTTTTACACCACAGACTGAACAAAATTAAGCATTGCTTGGTAATTGGTTGACCTAAATTGGTATAATCTAATTGCGTACTTAAATTTAACAGCTGAATATTTTTTGGTTGCTTGGTATCAATTACATACTTTTTATCAAAGTTATCTGACATTATCAAGATGAATGTGACCAAAAACCATGACAAAAGCAGTTTTAAGTCGCTGGGGTATATTTGTAGCAATAGACAAGAATAGATTGTATGGGTCAAAATTATCTATTTTTCTTTTATGCCAAAAATCATTAGGATATTAAATAAAGATGTTCTATGAAGATATTTTGTAAATTTCCTACCGTAAATATATCAAAAGTTAATTTTTGATTTGTAATATGCATTGCTAAGAACTTCGTTTGCACAACTTTAAAGGCAATTTTCTCAATATTTGTGACCATAAACCACAAAAAAAACGGTCGTAAGGTTTTTAAAAAAAAAGTAATTGATTTATGCAACGTCTGAAAACTGAATAAATACGCTTTCCATTGATGTATTGTTTGTTAGGATAGGGCAATATTTGGCTGAGATACAACTATTTGAAAATCTGGAATCTGAGGGTGCAAAAAAAATATCTTAATGTGTAGAAAATCACCTTTAAAGTTGTCCAAATTAAGTTCTTTACTTAATATCCTAAAGATTTTTGGCATAAAAGAAAAATCGATAATTTTGAGCCATACAATGTGTTGTTGTCTATTTCTACAAATATACCCGTGCTGCTTATGACTGGTTTTGTGCTCCAGGGTAGGGGTTGAATGACTTCTGATTTTTTTAAGTCGACTTTTATGTGATGAAAGTCAAGTCTAAGTCGACTAGTCGATGATGACGTCATTAATGGACAAATAAGTCTGGAGCTGTGACAAACACCTAGTGCACAGCTATGAAATATGTCACAGCGCTGCCCACATGGCTATTGCTCCTATAACAGCTTATTTTTATCAGTTCTTTAGTCTTTGGGTCGTTATATTTCTCACAGATTCCTGCTCGTTCTAAATCAGATACAGATAAGTAGTAGAGTAAAGATTACATTCATAAGAATGAATGCATTAGTGAGAGCAATTGCGTGTGTGAATTAATTATACCTGGCAGCGTCTCTCTACTAGTAGTGAAGCTTTGGGATTTAGTTATTAAGATATATATGCTTGAACTTTTCAGTTTTAAGCTATTTTACAGAGAAATCACAGAACATTGTTGACGATTCATTTTCGCGCTGAATGATTCTGTGGGTGCGATAAGCTGTTTAAAACATGAATTCTGCCGTTCAATTTCCAGTATCCAGTAATATAATCACACATGTCTTGTGGAGTGCATTCAGAGTATGAATTAGTTTGTAATTTTAACTGTTTGAAAATGGAGCATAAATGTGGATTTATTATCCTATTGTGCTCTCTATAGGACCAACGACTAGTCAACTTCAAGCTTAAAGTGTCATAGCAGAGGACTGAAGTCGACTAGTCTGTGCAACCCCTACTCCAGGGTCATATTTTGATTTTTTTGCACCCTCTGAATCCAGATTTTCAAATAGTTGTATCTCGATATTGTCCTATCCTAACAAACCATACATCAAAAGAAAGCTTATTTATTATTTATTAAAAAAAAATGTACCCTTATAACTAGTTTTGTGGTCCAGGGTCACAATTTGTTCTGACACATTTTAACTCTGAGTCGTTGTCATATTTTATAACCATTTTCTAAATTATAGCGAATAAACTGTGAGAAATGTTGAAGGTTTCTGATAAAGCAATAAGCCCCAAGAAGCCGTGGTTTACGTGTGGTTTACGTGGTTTATAACAGCTAAGGGGCATTGTTAGGCACGAAGCGAAGCCTCCTTAGCTGTTATAAATTCACTGTAAACCATGCTTCTCTGGGCTTATTGCTTTTATATAGTGGTTATTCCATATACAGTGGGTACGGAAAGTATTCAGACCCCCTTAAATTTTTCACTCTTTGTTATATTGCAGCCATTTGCAAAAATCATTTAAGTTCATTTTTTTTTCCTCATTAATGTACACACAGCACCCCATATTGACAGAAAAACACAGAATTGTTGACATTTTTGCAGATTTATTAAAAAAGAAAAACTGAAATATCACATGGTCCTAAGTATTCAGACCCTTTGCTCAGTATTTAGTAGAAGCACCCTTTTGATTTAATACAGCCATGAGTCTTTTTGGGAAAGATGCAACAAGTTTTTCACACCTGGATTTGGGGATCCTCTGCCATTCCTCCTTGCAGATCCTCTCCAGTTCTGTCAGGTTGGATGGTAAACGTTAGTGGACAGCCATTTTTAGGTCTCTCCAGTGATGCTCAATTGGGTTTAAGTCAGGGCTCTGGCTGGGCCATTCAAGAACAGTCACGGAGTTGTTGTGAAGCCACTCCTTCGTTATTTTAGCTGTGTGCTTAGGGTCATTGTCTTGTTGGAAGGTAAACCTTCGGCCCAGTCTGAGGTCCTGAGCACTCTGGAGAAGGTTTTCTTCCAGGATATCCCTGTACTTGGCCGCGTTCATCTTTCCCTCGATTGCAACCAGTCGTCCTGTCCCTGCAGCTGAAAAACACCCCCACAGCATGATGCTGCCACCACCATGCTTCACTGTTGGGACTGTATTGGACAGGTGATGAGCAGTGCCTGGTTTTCTCCACACATACCGCTTAGAATTAAGGCCAAAAAGTTCTATCTTTGTTCTCATCAGACCAGAGAATCTTATTTGTCACCATCTTGGAGTCCTTCAGGTGTTTTTTAGCAAACTCCATGCGGGCTTTCATGTGTCTTGCACTGAGGAGAGGTTTCCGTCGGCCACTCTGCCATAAAGCCCCGACTGGTGGAGGGCTGCAGTGATGGTTGACTTTCTACAACTTTCTCCCATCTCCCGAATGTATCTCTGGAGCTCAGCCACAGTGATCTTTGGGTTCTTCTTTACCTCTCTCACCAAGGCTCTTCTCCCCCGATAGCTCAGTTTGGCCGGACGGCCAGCTCTAGGAAGGGTTCTGGTCGTCCCAAACGTCTTCCATTTAAGGATTATGGAGGCCACTGTGCTCTTAGGAACCTTAAGTGCAGCAGACATTTTTTGTCCTTGGCCAGATCTGTGCCTTGCCACGTCTCTTGGCAGTTCCTTTGACCTCCTCATTTGCTCTGACATGCACTGTGAGTCTGTGGCTGAGCACAGCTCTGGAGGTGTTCTTCCAGGAATCCCTGTGGATTGCAGCGTCCTGTCCCTGCAGTGAAAAACACCCCCAATAGCATGATGTCCACCAAAGGGTCTGCTTAGGACTGTATTGATATTTCAGTTTTTCTTGCAAAAATGTCAACAATTCTGTGTTTTTTGTCAGCATTAATGAGGAAAAAAATGAACTTAAATATTTTAGCAAATGGCTGCAATATAATAAAGAAGTAAGGGGGTCTGAATACTTTCCGCACCCACTGTATGTAGCAAGGTTTCACAAAATAAAACAAAGCAAATAAATTAGAATGATATTAATAAAAACATAATTCTTCCGCCAAACAACGTAGTTCCTCAGAAACGGTTGTGGTTGCAACAAAGTGGTTGCCAAGCAACACACAAACGTAAACAAAGGTGTATGTACTTTGTAGAGTCATTTACAACAGCAGGGGTCACCAAGTTCAGTCCTGGAGGGCCGGTGTCCTGCAGAGTTTAGCTCCAACCCTAATCAAACACACCTGAAGCAGCTAATCAAGCTCTTACTAGGTATACTAGAAACTTCCAGGCAGGTGTGTTGAGGCAAGTTGGAGCTAAACTCTGCTGGACACCGGCCCTCCAGCAACAAGTTTGATGACCCCAACCAATCAGATACAAGGACCTTAACTATCCGTTTATAAATACATTTTGGGTTGACTTAGGGCTGGGTATTGTTTCAGATGTCCGATTCGATTGTCGATTTTATTTATTACATTCTGTGAATATAGTTTTAATACAAATGCTATTGATATTTTTTTTTAAAGAACAGTAAACATCAGTTTACAAATGGTGAATTGATAAAAATAAATTAGGAGCCACAGGCCTGCATCTTAAACATATTCATTTTTTGTATAGGGTCCTTTTTTAAAACAAAAATAGGGCCCTATGAAATGTTATTCTTAATTTGTCTGGTAATCAGATGAAGGCATAAAATATTAATTGAATTTATCCTAATTCATCCTAAAACATTAAACCCCTTTATTTTTTGCCAAACAAAGTGCTGCACAACAGAGGTTTACTGTTAAAATAAAAAATAAAACAAATGTGATTATCCCTTTAAAAATAAAGATGTATTAATATTTATTAGTAGTAGTAGTAGCATTGTTGTTACATTGAGTCTTAAGACTGCTAAATAGTAATATTTCTGACACAGTTTCTACAAGTTAAACCAAACTTTAATTTTGACGGGTTGCTGTGAGGAACTTGCAGCTGCTGTGTATGTTCGCCCATTGGCCTCTGACCATCATGGCCTCCTAATCATCCCCATACACTGATTGGCTTCATCACTCTGTCTCCTCTCCACCAGTAAGCTGGTGTATGGTGGGCATTCTGGCATAATATGGCTGCCGCTGCATCATCCAGGTGGATGTTGCACATCGGTGGTGGGTGAGGATATATCCCCCTTACTATGTAAAACGCTTTGAGTACCCAGAAAAGCGCAATATAAATGTAACTAATAATAATAATATTATTATTATGTGATATGACGGTAGTTTTCTCAAATTAAAAGGTACTAATGAAGTGACTCTCAGAGCAGCTGGAGATGATGTGCTTGTGTTTTATCGTCAAACAGTGAGATGGCAGAAGCGGAGTAAGCTTGTCCGTGCTTTAGTAAGTTTGTAGTAAACACAATTCATTCATTGCGGAAATCATGGCGCCTTATGCTTGATGTCAAATGCTTCTGCATATTTGTAGTGTTACTATAGAATTTTACCTGAGCATTGCATATCACACATATTCGTACACATACCGGCAAAGGATATAAGTATCGCTTTTTATTTCTCCTCTTTCCTACTACTTTTTTCACTTCTGTTTCAGTTTTATAACCATTTTCTTACTATGTGTAAGTAAGTTGTCGTTTGCTAGCATGTGTGTTTGGCAGTGTTCATTTTTAGGATTAGTGAGAAGCTACTGTCGTTTGATTGGTATTTGTAATCTATTTTAATTTTAGTTAAATTATGACTGAATTTATTGTCTGTATAGTTTTTTATTAAATTTTTGTTTTATTTAATTTGAGTTATTTTAATACTTCAACAAACTAAATGGAAATTAAATCATATATATATATATATATCAGGGCTGTCCAAACTCGGTCCTGGAGGGCCGGTGTCCTGCAGAGTTTAGCTCCAACCCTAATTAAACACACCTGAAGCAGCTAATCAAGTTCTTACTAGGTATATTAGAAACTTCCATGCAGGTGTGTTGAGGCAAGTTGGAGCTAAACTCTGTTGGACACCGGCCCTCCAGGACCAAGTTTGGACAGCCCTAATATATATGTATGTGTGTGTGGTTGTGCATACACATACACTCACTGGCCACTTTATTAGGTACACATTGCTAGTACAGGGTTGGACCCCATTTTTTCTTCAGAACTACCTTAATTCTCCATAGCATAGATTTAACAAAATGTTGGAAACATTCCTCAGAGGTTTTGGTCCATATTGACATGATAGCATCACGCAGTTTCTGCAGATTTGTCAGCTGCACATCCATGATGGGAATCTCCCGTTTCACCACATCCCAAAGGTGCTCTATTGGATTGAGATCTGGCGACTGTGGAGGCCATTTGAGTAAAATGAACTCTTTGTCATGTTCAAGAAACCAGTCTGAGATGGTTTGAGCTTTGTGACATGATGGAAGTAGCCATCAGAAGATGGGTACACTGTAGTCATAAAGGGATGGACATGGTAAGCAACAATACTCAGGTAGGCTGTGGCGTTTAAACGATGTTCAATTGGTACCAAGGGGCCCAAAATGTGCCAAGAAAATATCCCCCACACCATTTCACCACCACCACCAGCCTGAGCCGTTGAGACAAGGCAGGATGGATCCATGCTTTCATGTTCTTTACGCCAAATTCTGACCCTACCATCTGAATGTCGCAGCAGAAATCGAGACTCATCAAACAGGCAACGTTTTTCCAATCTTCAATTGTCCAATTTTGGTGAGTCTGTGTGAATTGTAGCCTCCGTTTCCTGTTCTTAGCTCACAGGAGCGGCCCCCGGTGTGGTCTTCTGCTGCTGTAGCCCATCTTCTTCAGGGTTTGACGTGTTGTGTGTTCAGAGATGGTATTCTGCATACCTTGGTTGTAATGAGTGGTTATTTGAGTTACTGTTGCCTTTCTATCATCTCTAACCAGCAGGGTTCGTACGGTCATGAAAAACCTGGAAAAGTCATGGAATTTTAAAACGGCATTTTCCAGGCCTGGAAAAGTTTTGGAAAAATAAATTAACCCACAAAGTTTTGGAAAAGTCATGGAAATTTGTTTCACAATCTCTGTGTATTTGAATATGTTTTAGTTGATAATATTGGTTAAATTACAATAGTTAACGTTCACGCGATCCGTCACGTGATCTTCTCTGCATGGGGTAACGGCGACTCGCAGACGCTGTTGCAGCTAGTATTATGTAGTAACCTCACGCAATGCCAGGAAAATGCCGATTTAACAATGTATGGCTTCATGATGAAAAGTATAAGGGGTGGCTTGAGAAAGATCAGGACCTGTGACGTGCAAAATGTACACTGTGCCGTAAAACGTTCGACATTTCGAACACGGGAGAGGCAGCGCCGTCTAGCCATTCTAAAGGTGCAAAGCACCAGTCTGCAGCTGCAGCTGGGTGCTCTACAGCTCCCAACCCGATCACCGGCTTTTTCACTCGTGTGACTGACGTGACACCCGCTCCCAGCTGCGGTGCTTCCCTTTCAGCCCCTGTAAAAAAAAAGACCATTCCGAGTGCCGTGTCCAGAAACGAAACCCTAACTGCAGAGGTAGCCTACTGTGGGCGCTAAAGGTGGCTAATTGCGTTTATTGTGTTACTGTGCAATCGTTATTTAAATAAATGTTTTTTTTGTATTCTAAACTACAAAGCTTGTCATTTATTTTTGTAAAAATATGCTGTGGTAAAACATTGATTTTTCTTATTATTTAACATGTATACATAGGTGTGGCGAGATACTTATCCCACGAGACGAGATTTTTAGACTTATTTTTTTAAATCCTTAATGATTAAATATATAGGGGAAAATAGTATTTTATTCAACTGAAAAACACAAAATGCAAAAAAATGTAGGTGCATTTTGAAATCAACTTGTACTTTATGAAATTAAACTTATATTTTAATGAATTATAAGCAGTAATAACAACATGTAAACTACAGCTGCACGATTCTGGATAAATTGAGAATCACACTTTTTTATATAAATTAGAGATCACGATTCTCTCACAATTCTGAGAAAAAAAAGATTAGAAAACTAAACAAAATAATGTAATTTATTAGTGGGTCTGACAAAATGTTCATTGCTGAAGTCTTTTAAAAAATATATTAATTTGAACAAAATAATTAAATAAAATAAATGAAGGAATCAGTGTCTCACTTCATAAAGACTTAAACTATTGGAATCTCCTGAATTAATGATTAAATTACAAATACTTTTTAAATGCGTTGTCCTTAACAATACAAGTGTTATGATGCTTTCGTTTTGATCGCTACTGTAGACTACTTATACTTGCTACTGCTACTATTTGATCGCTACTGTAAGTGTTTATACCCAAACTACAAACTTTTATCTCAGTACTTCTTAGGGATGCACTAAAATGAAAATTCTTGGCCAAAGCTGATGCCGAACAAAATGAAACACTGGGCCGAAGGATGAATACGTTTTTTCGCATTTTTTCCCCCATGTAGGCATAGTTTGTAGTAGGCCTTTAATTTGTTCACCATTGCATAAATTAAATAGCCAAAAGGTGCTTTTAACACTGCAAAATGTTTTCCAAGGATATCGTCATGTTCTCGCGAGACCAGTCGGATCTCGCGAAGACGCATCGGATCTCACGAGATCTCGTCACATCCCTAATACATAGACATTTCATGAAACATTAGGTCATGAATATTTACCTCAAAGTTATGGAAAAGTCATGGAAAAGTCATGGAATTTTATTGGTAAAAATGTGTATGAACCCTGAACCAGTCTGCTCATTCTCCTCTGATCTCTGACATCAACAAGGCATTTTCGTCCACACAACTGCCGCTCACTGGATATTTTCTCTTTTTTGCACCATTCTCTGTAAACCCTAGAGATGGTTGTGTGTGAAAATCCCAGTAGATCAGCAGTTTTTGAAATACTCAGACCAGCCCGTCTGGCACCAACAACCATTCCACGTTCAAAGTCACTTAAATCCCCTTTCTTCCCCATTCTGATGCTCAGTTTGAACTTCAGCAAGTCGTCTTCACAACATCTAGATGCCTAAATGCATTTAGTTGCTGCCATGTGATTGGCTGATTAGCAATTTGTGTTACCAAACAATTGAACAGGTGAACCTAATAAAGTGGCCAGTGAGTATAATATGCAGTTGTTTTTTGGTGTTTGGCTTAGTGTTATGTTAGAATACTATACTCTTATACCTTTTGTTCATTAATATTTTGAATTGTTTTTAGCTTTATTTTTTGTTTTGTTTTTCATTTAAATGTTCAGTTTTTAAATGTTGTTGTATTTTTTTGTCATTTTTTATTTAATTTCTTATTTTTTTTTAAATGTGTATATGTAGTGTTTGTAAAGTTGTAGCTTTTAGTTTTGGATCTGTTTTAGTTGTTTTAATACTACAATTGATTGCTTCTGTTGTTCTCATTTTTAAGTCGCTTTGGATAAAAGCTTCTGTTAAATGACTAAATGTTTATTTCGTTGTTCTTGGTTCTTGTCAACAGTTTCTCCGCTATGATAAGCACTGAATGAAATTCTATTGAAAAATCGCGCAAGAGGGTAACATCTAGTGCAGAAGACTTATAAGATTCTCGTTAATCAGATCTTGTTTTAAATGTTTGCTGAAATAAATAACAGAAAAGATCGATTCACAGCTTTTGAGAATCGATATCGAATCGATGTAATTTAAGAAAACAATTAATCAAAAATATATTTTTTTGCCCAGCCCTAGTTTGACTGTAGGACAGTAGAAAATTTAAATTTGTGAAACTTCTGTCCCACAGAAGAAGAAGCTGGAAGGCCACGGCACGCTGGGATTGGAGGAAAGTGTAGCGCGCCGGTTACAAAGCTTCCCGCTTAGTGCAGGGCTGTACGGAGACCTGCCGCCCGCTAGCCATGAGGCCGCAGGACAGGGCGGCTCGTCTGCCATCACCGGAGGGATGCCCCTGCCCTTCCCCAACCCTGCCCCGGAGGTGGACCTCTCGCCCACGACAGTGCAGCCGCCCGCTGTGCTGAACCCTACTCCCGCTCCCGGACCCTACTCGGCCGAGCCGCTCAATGAGCCGCGCAAGAAGAAGTATGCCAAGGAGGCATGGCCTGGAAAAAAGCCCACCCCCTCCCTGCTGATTTAACATAGGACCCACAAACTATGACAGATCTGAAGATTACATCTCGGAGTTCGTTTGAAGTTATTGCTTCCAAATGTCTTTTTTGTAACTTTTCTGTTACATACTTCAAAGTAGTGCTTTCAAACAAATAATCACGATTAATCGCATCCAAAGTGAAAGTTTTTGTTTACATATGATGTGTGTGTACTGTGTATATTTATTATGCATACACTGCTGCTCAAAAGTTTGGGATCTGTTTTAAAGACGTTTCTTCTGCTCATTAAGACTGTATCTATTTGATAAAAAATACAGGAAACAACTGTATTTTGTGAAATACTATTGCAATTTAAAATAACAGTTTTCTATTTTAAAATACTCTAAAATATTATTTATTTCTGTGATCAAAGACTTTCCTCCAGTCTTCAGTGGCACATGATATTTCAGAAATCATTCTAATATGCTGATTTATATTATCAATGTTGGAAACCGTTGTGCTGCTTCATATTTTCATTTTATTTTATTGGAGTAATGATGCTGAAAATTCAGCACCGCATCACAGAAATAAATTATATCCGTCCTTCGGATGAGACGTTAAACTGAGGTCCTGACTCTCTGTGGTCATTAAAAATCCCAGGATGTCCTTCGAAAAAGAGTAGGGGTGTAACCCCGGCATCCTGGCCAAACTTTTCCATTGGCCTCTGTCTATCATGGCCTCCTAATCATCCCCATACACTGATTGGCTTCATCACTCTCTCTCCTCTCCACCAATTAGCTGGTGTGTGGTGGGCATTCTGGCTCAATATGGCTGCCGTCGCATCATCCAGGTGGATGCGGAGATCCTCCCCCTTCTATGTAAAGCGCTTTGAGTACCCAGAAAAGCAGCTTAAATAACAGTGTAAATTTGCTGTCCCTTCAAAACAACTCAACACACAGCCATTAATTTGGATATTTTCACTTAGGGGTGTACTCACTTTTGTGGCCAGCGGTTTAGACATTAATGGCTGTGTGTTGTTATTTTGAGGGGACAGCAAATTTACACTGTTTATAACAGCTGTATACTCACTAATTTACATTGTAGCAAAGTGTAATTTCTTCAGTGTTGTCACATGAAAATATATAATAAAATATGTACAAAAATGTGAGGGGTGTACTCACTTCTGTGAGATACTGTATATATATTCCAGAACAAATGTTTATATATTATAATAATATATATTAAATTATATGAATATAAATATATACATGTAAATACTTAAAAAATATTTACTGTGTGTGTGTGTGTATTTATATGTACATAATAAATATACACAGTACACACACATATTATATCATATGTAAACGAAATGCGATTAATCGTTGGACAGCACTTCTTTAAATTCATAACACTGCCTGTTTCAGTTTAAGGCTTTGCCACATGGGTTACTTATTTGGAGAAGCTGCTACATCTGAAGTTGACACTATGAACTGGGGTTATATCTGTGGGGGCGAGTGAATATCACAAAGACATATTTGGTTTATATGTCACCCCAAAATCGTAAGGGAAAAAAGTTTTTTTTTTTGCATTACAAAATAATTTTCATGACACAATTTCACATTCATGTAATGGAAATCATCAATGCAAATAAGTCTTGGTAACACTTAACAAAAGGGCCCTGATAGTTAATGCATTAGCTAATATTAACTAACAACGAGCAACACATTTGCTACAAAATGTATTCATCTTTGTTACGTTTAGTAAATAAAACTAGTGTTCATTGTTAGTTTATCAGCTCAGGTCAGTTATAAATAATATTAACAATACAACTTTTATTTTAATAATGTTTTAGCAAATTGTAAATTTAACTAAGATAGAAAAAGTTTCTTTGTTATTTTAAATTAACTAATGTAGGTGACCATTGCTAACTCACGACCAATTCGCACTTCCGGTTTTAAGTGGCATGTATCACTAAAACCTGCGACATGTAAATGGATGACATTGGCACATGCCAAAAACCTGTGACATGTCAATTGACTGCGTCTTGTGTCACATTGTCGCGCTGCGTGTCGCACCTTCGGTAGTGACTGACACCTGCCGCTGGGTACCGCTGCATAATGTAGATTGCGTGACAAAAGCACTTAACGGCAGAACGATATTGATTTAATTAACAGTATGTTGCGGTCAAGTATACGATTTATTGCATCGCGAAATTCATTTGTACAACAAATATTCCTCTGTTAAGATTAAAATGTGTCTAATGCCCCTTAATGTGTATTTTTCATTGTAAGTTTATTTCCAGTAGCCTGCTTTGTACAAAAGCCATACATTCAAATACGTGAATAGGCATTTTTTTCCGACACTTGCCTATCCGAAATTACATAAAAAAATATAAACTGTCACGAGAAAACTCCACAAGCCATTATAAAGTGATGTCTACTATTCTAACGTGATTTAAGAAACTTACACCAACCATTCAGAAGTGTGCCTGACCTTGACACAGGCTTTTCACAATGCAATGCAGTGTAGCCTAAGTCTGCAACGTATAATGTAAGTCTAGATGCTATTTAAACAACATTTCTACTTATTAACGTGTCTGCAGAAAGTCAAATGCTTTGACAAAACATTCAGACAACTCCAGAAGAAATGCATGCTCATAATATATATATTATGAGCATGCATTTTTTTCTGGAGTTGTCTAAATATGACAGTTTATATTTTTTATGTAATTTCGGATAGACAAGTGTCAGAAAAAAATGCCTATTTACGTATTTAAATGTATGGCTATTGTACAAAGCAGGCTACTGGAAATAAACTTACAATGAAAAATACACATTAAGGGGCATTGGACACATTTTAATCTTAACAGAGGAATATTTGTTGTACAAATGAATTTCGTGATGCAATAAATCATATACTTGACTGCAACATACTGTTAATTAAATCAATATCGTTCTGCCGTTAAGTGCTTGTGTCACGCAATCTACATTATGCAGCAGCACCCAGCGGCAGGTGTCAGTCACTACCGAAGGTGCGACACGCAGCGCGACAATGTGACACAAGACGCAGTCCATTGACATGTCACAGGTTTTTGGCATGTGCCAATGGCATCCATTGACATGTCACAGGTTTTTGGCATGTGCCAATGGTATCCATTGACATGTCACAGGTTTTAGTGAAACATGCCTCTGAAAACCGGAAGTGTCACGGAGCATAGTGGCTTGTGCCAATGGCGTCTGTGCGTCAGATGTCATGTCACGTAATATTAAAACTGCCTCTCCGGAATCTTTCATTTTCTTCATGCTAAATATAATAACCTGGATGTGTTCTTGTTTCATGGCCTGTATTGAGTCGATGTGAGTAAATGCGTTCTCACTCGCATTAAACACACAACCTTGTGAACTGCATTTGAACAGAAGCGCGTATTTAATACATAGATTTAGCTTTTGTTTTAAGCCTGAGAGCTTGTTTGCTAATCAAAATGGCCACACAATTTTCAACTGTACTTTTAATGTAAGTTTGTTTTTAAAAAGACGTTTTCGTATTACATATTTTAAGTACAAACCAAACCAAATGTTACATTACTGAGCGTAATGCTGTAGGAGACGAATCTGTAAGTTTGAGTGGCGTGTTTAATCTGTTTCTCTGTTTTCATGAGGCAGATTGTATTATGTATAGGACATTATGAATTGTTTGAGAATACTGTGTGGGTTTATAGAGGGAAATACAAACACTGATGGAAAGAGGACGGTGGTTTGTGTCATCTGAATGCAGGAAGCTGTCTTGTAATGTGAACTGTTTTGTTAATGTTTTTATATATATTTTTTATATCTGAATGTGATGGACTTGTGAGTGAAAAGCACAGACGAAAAGACTAATCGTGAAAGGAATTATTGTTTGATTATGTGTCTAATAAACAGTATTCCTTGCCCTTAACATGATTGATAGTTTTTTTGTAAGAAATTGTTAGTGCTTCTGTGTGAAACTTACCACCATGAATACATATGAATTTGAGGGTGATTGAAAAGTCAAAAATGTCTGTGATGTTCTGGTTGATAGATATGGTCTCTGCTAGAATGAATGAATAAATAAATAAAACTGCTGGAACCAGCCTAAGCTGAATTGCAGGCTTGTTTTAGGGGGGGTTTGACCATTTTTTATTAGCTGGCCAACCTGAGACCAGCTAAGACTAATCAACCAGCCTTAGGCTTTTAAATTATGTAATAAAAAAACAGCAGGGGCAGCTACTTCTATTTATTTAATTTAATTTAATTTAACTTTATTTTATTTTTGACCTGGTTGAAAATCATAAAGCTGATCACTTATAAAATGTGACAGCACTTTAACAAGCACAATTTAGGGTATTGCACTTGTAACTGTACTTCAGTTATTGAGTCATTTTGTTTGACGCTCTTCATGATGACATTTATGAGTGATGAACAGTTAAAACCCATAAAAGCCTTCAACATAGAGAGAGAGAGTAATGAGGTTTGTCCACTAGAGGGTAGTGTGTGACAAATCTGTCTATGTAGGCTTCACATACAACCCTAAAGCATGATATGGGCATATGCTAAGATGTGGGAAAGAACTGCATATGGAAAGATATTTTAGAGATTTTGACCAGATTAATCCATCAATTATAATCTAAATTCAATTTGAACAAAAAACGCATGCAAAAACACATCTATGCAGTCTAATTAGCGTTTAGGCTCTGCATTGTATGCAAGGATATTGTGATTATTTTATTGCTGCATTCACTCACAATGTGGCCCTCGCTTTCGGCTGGCCTGTCATTGTTTCACTGAGTGTCTTTGTGTCCCACCAGGGGTCTCTTGCACTCCTCTATGACTGTACTGTCTCACTGGCGCGGATAAATGGCACCTCATTAATCAAATGTGCATGAGTGCGCTCAGGTTGCCATGGCAATAATTATCAGAGCTGCCTAATTAACTTTCTCAATTGCTTAATGATATACGACCCTATGAACTCCCCTCTGTTTCTTCCCTCTCTATAAATCAGGCTGGAATTTTTTTTTCAGCTTAAATTTTTTTCTTTCCATTCGCGCTGTTAACCCGTGACCACCATTTTATGAGAATAAAACAGGAACAGATTGATGTTAAAGTTGAGTACATTTCCAGCTCTTACTTTCTGCAGTACCTGCCACAACAGGTGGACAAAATACAGCTAAAAAGATGACATGTGGGCTATACAGCTGTACTGTTAAAATCTAATTAATTTTGTGACAGATATACATCTGTTGATGTCCATAAAACAACAACAACAATCATTTAAACTACATATATATATATACTGTATATGTAGTTTAAATGATTGTTGTTGTTGTTTTATGGACATCTACAGATGTATATCTGTCACAAAATTAATTAGATAAAGCTCATTCTGATTATACATATATATATATATATATATGTATAATCAGAATGAGCTTTATTGCCAGGTATGTTTACCCATACGAGGAATCCGGAGCTGGCTGTCTGGTGCAGTCTTAACAACCTGGAGCTGAACACGCTCAAAACAGTGGAGATGATCGTGGACTTCAGGAGAAACCCCCCTGCTCTCTCCGCACTTACCATCATGAACAGCACTGTGACTGTAGTGGAGTCATTCAGGATCCTGGGCACCACCATCTCCCAGGATCTGAAGTGGGACCATCACATTGAGTCCATTTTTAAAAAGGCCCAGCAGTGGCTGTACTTCCTTCGCCAGCTGAGAAAGTTCAACCTGCCACAGGAGCTGCTGAGACAGTTCTACTCTGCCATCATTGAATCTGTCCTCTACACGTCAATGTCTGGTTCAGCTCAGCTACCAAATCTGAACTCAGAACTTCGGAGGGTATTCCAGACTGCTGAGAGAATCATTGGTACAACCCTCCCTACTCTCCAAGAACTGCACTTATCCAGAGTGAGCAAAAGGGATGGAAAAATCGCTCTGGACCCCTCAGATCCAGAACACTTCCTCTTCGAACTGTTGCCGTCTGGTCGACGCTTCAGAGCTCTGAGCACCAGAACAGCCAGACACAGAAACAGTTTCTTCCCTCAGGCAATACTTCTCATGACCGCTTTACAATAATTATGGTACACACACTATTTATACACTTATTTATCTAACACACATACTTTTTGTTTTGCACATAATATACCTGTATATACAAAACTGTCTATTGTTACATACCTGTGCATACAATTGTCAATTTGTATATTTTATTCCTTATTTACTTGTTCTTTTTAATTATTTGTATTATCTGTGTTTTATTATATACCTGGCAATAAAGCTCATTCTGATTTATATATATATATATATATATATATATATATATATATACATATACTGTATATGCAGATTAAATGATTGTTGTTGTTAAACAAATAGAATAGGCCTATTTAGTTATTCTATATTATTATATTTTTAAAGTTATTAAGTTTTTAATTTAACATTTTGCACTTTTAAATTAATTATATATAACTCATAAACCCCCTGCAGTTCCGTAATGTACTGAGAAACCAAAGAAGGAGGGGAAAAAAAGGGCAACCTGGTCTCATAAAAATTCATACCCCTATGCACTTTTTAGCAAGATCGTTTTTACGTACCTTACTGCACGTTTTGCCGCAGTTTCAAAGATAAATGTTCACTGAGTGGTGCTAAAACACAGGTTCAATACGTGAACCCTGACATGGTTTTATTACGTTCATATAGGCATATAGTGCTGTGTTTTTATTAAGTTGCTTCAGGAAACGTATTGCGGCAGTTCAGAATTCAAATATTCAGGGACCGTTGCTACAAATTAATGCTCTATCGTGTTGAAAATATTCCCTAAACCCTAAACCTACCTGATAGTGTTAAAAAATGCAAAACTGATATAAAAACGCATTTGATGATGGAACTGTGCTTTTTTAACTTCTTTATATGCTTATTTAAACTGTTGTGTCAAACAGTAGTTACATTCGAACCGGAGCTCCTCACCTCTCAAGCACATCTCCGTACTCTGTGAGCTACCAAACAAACCTACCGTCAATGAAAACCCATAGATATGAAGCTGGATATGTGCGATGCTAACGTTCAAAAGCATCCGTTTTCAAATCTCCCAGCATATTAATATTGTTTTGAAGTCATAACATGATATTTTTCAAGTGATTGTGTGAAAATTATGCTTTTTTAATCAAAACATT
Organism: Ptychobarbus kaznakovi; assembly: GCA_027422405.1. Lineage (NCBI taxonomy): Eukaryota > Metazoa > Chordata > Actinopteri > Cypriniformes > Cyprinidae > Ptychobarbus > Ptychobarbus kaznakovi. The sequence continues at coordinate 22,450,592 of CM049802.1, read as the reverse complement.
GTACATTTGTGTGAAAAGGAGTAAAAGGCATCAGGGTTTCACTGCCTCTAGTGTTCATTTATTTTGGAAACTGCAGTAATATGTAGTTATTGGTACAAATTTCGCGTCTCGCTAAAAAGTGCACCCAGGTACATAAATGTGATGAGACCAGGTAGAAAAAGGGAGATGGAATGTATTTGTGGGTCTGCAAAAAGTTTTGGAAATATGTTTAATACAATATATTTTAAAACAAACAAAAAAATTTAAGTGATTTAAAATAAAAAAATAGAACATGAAACCATCTCCATGATATCTCTTACAATACTTATTTATTTATTTTCGGTGCAGAAGCTATTTCCTGTGAATGTGCAAGACTGCATATGTATTAGATGCTATCAGTTAAGTCTGACGTCACAATTCATCATTTCTGGGTCCAGTTGCTCTATCAAATCACAAAAGCAAACATTTTTCCCTCAGTGTGCTCTAAATGCTACAGAAAATAATGATACATATATCAAAATCTAGACAGTCATTCGTCTTTTATAAATTGTTCAAATATTGTTGTCCAAGAGTACTGAAGTGTAGACCTACCAGCACAGTTTATAGATGTGTGGTATGAATAAACAGTACTCATAAATATCTGTTGAGATCAGTTGAAGCAAGAAGAGGCTTGGACCTGGAGACTGTATTCTTTATGTTACGACTTGTATGATTAACAAAGACCAGTAAATGGTCAACTAATTTGTGCTACAAACCAGTGTGTTTATTATTAGTGATTATGACAATAAGTTATAATCCTATTGTTACAGGTTTGCATTAGCAGTATACATTCTGTTTTTGTAAAGCTAAAGTAACTGGAATAGCTGAAGTTAAAAAACGTGATTTCATTTTACAAGCTGGTGATCTCTTATGAAAGAAAGTCTAAAATTATATTCAGTTTCATACGAATTAGCCATCAAACAAATAAATATTGCAAGCGAATGTGCTGTGTTGAAAATGTCCCCTATTTCACTAAAAATAGAATAATAGTGGGTAGAACTTAATACAATGTTAACACTTTTAAATAATCTCTGATTCAGTTTTCTGGAAGATTCAACTAAATATAAATATAACTAAGGTTACAGTTACAGTGCAATTATACATTTAAGTACTGAGTAATATTAATTAACTACATATACTATCTATATGGTTACGGTTAGGATTAGAACAATTATGTGTTGCCATAACCTATAACCACTTTAATATAATTTGATTATACACTCCAAAATGTATCTAGCAGATACAAAAAAATATCTAGCAGCCTGCATATTTTCGGATGCCTGTAACCCAGGTCAGAATTGAACAGACTAAAAATAATGATAGTAAAAAGAACAAATATAATTTGAAATAATAGTATTTTCACTAAAAAAACCTGAAGCACTTGATATAATGGGTATTCAAAATTGTTCTGCTGTGTTGTAAACTTTAAAATAACCTTAATAACTAAAGCAAGACGGTTGTCATAAGACGTATGACGTCACTAATACGAGACGCATAGTCACAAAGAGAGAGCACACACTTCGCAGATTGCGAGTGTAATCAAGGCAGATTAAAAGTACGATGATCGATGGTAATGAAGCAGATGGTATGCGATTGTAAACCCTGTGAGATCCAATGCGGTTGATCAGTTGTGTCGAGATCCCCCGGATTTGGTCAGGTTTTTTGCGAGACTGAGATAACCTGTGATCCTGAGATGGCAAGCCTCCCAGCTAGAGAACCCTGAGAGACATCTTGAAGAAAATCCTGCGACTCATGTGATCAGTGCCTTATCCATTATCGCAAGCGGAATTAATCCGTTCCTAGTATTCCTCAACACTGATCACCACACTAACTATTTTTTTTTGCGCTGTTCAACAATTTGCACTACACAAGGACCCTCTTGTACTCATCGTTTGGATTCAAAGGACAGTGTTTTTTTCCACGTTCACACTTATTCTATGTACTGAGAACTTTTCATATACTGAATTTGACTGTTGTACTATTTTAGTTTAATATTTTCCTGGAGTGATTTATTGTAATTGTTTTTTTTGTGGTTGGTCAGAGGTTCTAACTCAAACCAGTAACCCAATAAACAAAGCTACTAAGAATCTAGAAAAAGGTTAGAGAAAAAAAAGTAAATTAATAAGGAAACAAACCAAAAATAAATTCAAAAATAGAAGTTAAATATCAAAGGAGCTCAAACTTAGTTTCAAACAAAAAGAAGAGGAAGAAAAGAGATAATTTTCTTGGTGTTATTTCAATTGTTTTCTCTTATTGTCATTTCATATTTTCATTCAATGCAACTTTTATTCAAAGTAATTTTCCTGGTCTGTCTGTTTTTGTTAATGTGGTTTACTTCATTATTTGCCCCCCTGTAGCAAATCTAGCACCTTGACTGATCCATTACAGTGTATCTTCTCATACAGATTGATACATAGAGAGAAATCATGGTAACCACTACTGTATAGAGCTACATGCCTCTTGAAGCGATCATAAAATCTGGGATCTGTCATCAGAAAGTTTGAAAACTCCCACCGTAGAGGATCGGACCCACTTTGCAATGCCAACAAGTCTCAGGTGAGTCAAATCAGAAACCACATTGTTTCCAAGGGGCTTTAATCAATGTGTTACACTTCTGAAACAGCAGAACCTTTTAAATGTTCATTCTCAGCTAAATTACTGTCTGTGGTAATCAACAGTAATCCATCCATACAGTACAGACATTAGCTTGAAACAGCTCTTTAATATTCTTTTGATTCCTCCATTGATGGCTGATATGTCTGTGACTCTGTGTAACTCTGTGTGTGTGTGAGTGATGAGCGCCCAGGGCTGCAGGTGACCTCGCGTGACAGGTTGAGTGAAGGGGCCGGTGAGGGCCTGTCATCTCCTGTTCACTCACTCAGTGTCTGACGCAACCAGGCAGAACTCTGCACAACACCTGCTGACACTCCGCTGGCCCCGTGCCTTTGTGTCATACACACCGCCGTCAGGATGCACTCGCGAGGTCACACACACCGCTGCCAGCACGCCACACTCCATCTGTATGTTCTGTCGTGTCCCGCTCAGAGGATCTTCTCACAACACACTTATCAAGCCTCCAAAAGTCTGTGATACAAGTTTGCATGCATGTTCCTGTCTTTGCTTTCTACGACCAGAAACATAATGTAAGTAAATATTCAGACGTGAATGCCTGGGGAGGGGATGATAAAAAGTCTGAGCCATTAAACCGAACCTTAATGTATGTTTACCAAGAATACCCAAAACAAAATTTTAAAAAAGACAGATATCACTGGAATCAGTGTCTTTAAATAGAACACACACACACACACAATATTGAGTAGTGCTGTCAAATGATTAATCGTGATTAATCGCATCCAAAATAAAAGTTTTTGTTTACATAATATATGTATGTGTGCTGTATATATTCATTAAGTATATATAAATACAAAAAATAGGTTATGTTAATTAATATAATAAATACATATATTTATTTATAATGTAAATTATATGAATATACATATAGACATGTAAATATTTTAAATATATATATATATATATATATATATACAGTGCTCAGTGTAAATGAGTACACCCCCTTTGAAAAGTAAAATTTTAAACAATATCTCAATGAACACAAAAACATTTTCCAAAATGTTGACAAGACTAAGTTTTATATAACATCTGTTTAACTTATAACATGAAAATAAGGTTAATAATATAACTTAGAGAACAACATTTTCAGTTTTACTCAAATTAGGGTGATGCAAAAATGAGTACACCCCACTGAAAGTCTCTGGAGCAAAGATAAATTTTACTTTACTTTTTTTTTTACTTTTTAGTCATTTAGCAGACGCTTTTATCCAAAGCGACTTACAAATAAGAAAAAGTAACTAAAACTATAAGTTACAAGTCTATAAATACTGTATATACACACACATTTAAGAAAATTGAGAAATTAAATAAAATGACAAATGCATACAACAACATTTAAAAACTAAACATTTAAATGAAAACAAAAAATAAAGCTAAAAACATTTCTAAATATTAAAACAACCAAAGGTATGAGTATAAAAATTATTCTAACATGACACTAAGCCAAACACCCATATATATATATATATATATATATATATATATATATATATATATATATATATATATATATATATATATATATATATAACAACTTACACATAGTAAGAATTAGTTATAAAAACTAAAACAGAAGTGAAACAAGCAGTAAGAAAGAGGATAAATAAAAAGCAATACTTATATCCCTTGCCGGTGTCCCTGTCCGGTGGAGTTTGCACGGTAGAGTCGACGGTCTTTACACTCTTCGGTCTTCTCATGAGGAGGGCTTCACATAACGGCTGCCGTGACCGCTGCCGCGGTAAACTAAGCTTTTTATACCCATCTAACAAAATACTACTCCAATTCAGCTGAACACAATTTCCTGTTAATCACAATAAATGGCCAAGCAAGCGCACGACACTGACAACAAACGCGATTTAGACTACAAATGTCTAATTTAACAAGAATTCAACCACAGGTGAGTCTAATAATTCATTACACGGGTGACAGTTGACTATAAAAGGGTGTTACTTAAAGAAAACCCCTTCCCATTTCATGCTGTCAGCAATGGCACCACATGGAAGAGAAATGTCACAAGACCTGAGAAAGAAAATAATTTCTTTACACAAGAAAGGTGAAGGCTACAAGAAGATCAGCAAAGCTTTACTTATCAGTCAGAATACTGTAGCAAAAGTGGTACAAACATTTAAAACGATGGAACTGCAACCATCTCACAGAGACGTCCAGGTCGTCTACGGAAGTTAACACCTCGTCAGGAGCGTCTTCTGATGAGAAGGGTTGAAGAAAATCGACATGCAAGTTCACTGCAGTTATCTAAAGAAGTAGAAAGCCAAACTGGGGTGACTATTTCCCATGACACAATACGGCGTACACTGCAGAGGAATGGCATGCATGGGTGTCGTCCACGAAAGAAGCCTCTCCTAAAGCCAAGGCACAAAAAAGGACCACCTAGAGTTTGCCAGGGCCCATGCTGACAAAGATGAAGACTACTGGGACTCTATACTCTGGAGTGATGAGACCAAGATACATTTTTTTGGAACTGATGGCTTCAAAACTGTATGGCGTCGCAAAGGTGAGGAATACAAAGAAAAATGCATGGTGCCTACAGTGAAACATGGTGGTGGCAGTGTCCTTATGTGGGGCTGCATGAGTGCTGCTGGTGTCGGGGAGCTGAATTTCATTGATGGCATCATGAATTCACAAATGTACTGCTCTATACTGAAAGAGAAGATGCTACCATCACTCCGTGCCCTTGGTCGTCGTGCACTTTTCCAACATGACAATGATCCTAAACACACATCTAAGGCCACTGTTGGATTTCTGAAGAAGAACAGGGTGAAAGTGATTCAGTGGCCAAGTATGTCTCCTGATCTGAACCCAATCGAACACCTATGGGGAATTCTGAAGAGACAAGTTGAGCATCACTCTCCATCCAACATCCAATCTCTAAAAGAGGTCATTCTTGAAGAATGGAAAAAAGATAGATCTGGAAAAATGTCGCCAACTTGTTCATTCCATGCCTAAAAGACTTGGTGCTGTCATTAAAAATCATGGAGGCCATACAAAGTACTAGATTTAGTAGTTTTTGTTGTGGGGTGTACTCATTTTTGCATCACCCTAATTTGAGTAAAACTGAAAAATGTGTAATCTAAGTTATATTATTAACCTTACTTTCATGTTATAAGTTAAACAGATGTTATATTAAACTTAGTCTTGTCAACATTTTGGAAATGGTTTTTGTGTTCATTGAGATGTTGTTTAAAATTGTACTTTTCAAAGGGGGTGTTCTCATTTACGCTGAGCACTGTATATATACTGTATGTGTGTGTATTTATGTATACATAACACATATACAAAGAACACACACACATATATTATGTAAATAAAAACTTATATTTTGTATGCAATTAATCGCGATTAATCATTTGACAGCATTAATATTGAGCAGAAGACTATTTTTGTTCAGCGGATTTTCACAGGAAGAAAAAAAAGAACTTATTTCCACAACTTATTTCTTGATTTACTAATCTATTCCTTCGTTTTAGTAAACAGTGGTCATGTTTTACTATTTTGTTCAATCCTTTTCAATGAACTAAAACAAGGGAACAAATTAGTAAATCTTTAATTATTCATTTGTGGATAAGATATAGTGTATTTTTCCCCACGTCAATTGTGAGGCGCCGTACATTTCAAAAGATTTTCATGAGGCAAAAAAAAATGTCCACGATTTCGTAACGGATTCACGCGGATTCGCCAGACTGGCCAAAAGAAAGCTGCTTGATTTGAAAGTGACTTTGTGAGCTGTGCTTTATACAGCGCTACATTATCGACCTTTTTCCCATTTCATTTCTCAGAAATGTTGCTAATGTGAGCGCATCGAAAGGAACACGTTAGTCAGTCACTTTAGCCTTGTTCAGTCCAAATCCGATTTTGTGTTCATATTTAGCAAGTGTAAACAGCACAAAAAACAACTATTCAAATCCCATATCTGGAAATCCGTTAATGTCTGACCGCTCTGATCAGATGTTGCACCATACAAAATGAAGACACATCGGACACTGTTTGTAGAAACTAGATTGTGTTGTTGTAAAGTGCAAGTCAAGCAGAAAATTACTACATATTTCTGGTCTACACAACTCTGTATGTAACGACAACACAGAATAAAGTCACGCATTCCAGTTTAATATGTTTCTGCCACTGAAAAACATAATAATGTTGCAAGGCCAACATGATGTAAGACATCTGCAGTGCAAACCAGATGTTTCGTTGTCCTTATAAACCAATGCAGATATTCTGTAAAATGAAAGAGCACCATGCATGGGACACATAGATCAGATCTGAACAGTTGTGATAAACAGTGTGGAAAATCAGTCATTTAGATCAGATTGCAATCAGATATGCAAATATATTCTGATTGACAATATGAACGGTTTTAGAGTGTTCGAATTTACATGTTAGTGCATCAGTTTTGGGAAAGCTGAAACTGCTAATATTGTGGCATCTTTTACGGTCTGATTTCCATTGACGATGGTGAATATTAGGAAATATAAAGATGAGTTGTGCCATCAGATTTGAGTATTCTAGGGCCCTATGAACTCCATTGTAACTGTTCCCCATTTTTTTTTTTCACATTTAATTTTTCTGGGTTCCACCCCCCTACCCCCCATTTTTCTAGACTATAGTTAAATAAATTGAATTAATAAAAAAAGCATGTCTGATTAATTGAAATCATGAAACGTACACAATTTAACAGTAATTTAGTGAAAGTTTTTAAATTTTTTAATTTTTAAAGTACCACAAAATATGTTTTATTTAATTTTTTTCTCAAATTCAGTTTTGTTTTTACCAAATTCTATGTTTTCCAATAATTTTCCAGATTCCATTTTAATGGTTTCATTAAATTGTAATAATCAAATGCATCTCTCAATAACTGATTTTATTTTTAAAAGGGTATTTATTTATTTTTAGGAATACCATGTTTTATATTTACATTTTTGTGGTAAATAAATTCTGGGCTGCGTTTTCCAAAAGCATTGTAAGCCCAAGATGATTGTAGCTCCATTAGTTTCAGTGAGTCTACGATTTACTTACGACGCTTTTGAGAAATTGTAAATATTCCTTAAAAATTATAATTTTTATTATTAGCGGTAGTACTGTCATATTAAGTACATTTCTCTCATAGTTTCTTCAAGTTAAACCAAACTTTTATTTTGGCGGGTTGCTGTGAAGAGCTTTAATTTTCTGTTTGTATATATTACAGTAGTTGTTCTTAAAAGAAACAGTAACATGCTCATGAAGTGATTTTTTAGAGCAGTTATAGAGATTATGTTTATGTCTTCGTGAGAGGCTGAAATGAAACCGTGTGTCTACATCATTCATTCACACAGAGACATGCAGAACATGCCGGATTATTATTTAAATTGTCTTTTTGCGGTTTAATATTCACAGACAATAGTTCATATCATTTTAATTTAAGTGATCTGACCTACTTCTGATATATTCATCCAAAAATTGGTAAACTCCATGACATTCCTCACCATACAGTAAATAAAATTTTCCACGATTCTGTCTGTGTTATCCAAATCTCAGAAATCCTAGGGCCCTAGTATTCCCGAATGCAATGTAATAATGTCTGCTAACACAGCAGTGCTGAGAATGTGATGAATTTGCAATGAGCTATGAATTGCATTCTAAAGGTGTGGTCACATTGAGCACTGTTAGGAAATTATTTTGTGGGTGAAATCCAGTCATTTGAATATGAAGCCACATGATTGGGAATTTCGTGCAAAGGTAAAATATTTTCCTAGGCAACGAGTTCCAGTTGGTCACATATTCAATCCATTGACCAACAGAAAGCAGCTTGGTTTGAAAGTGATTATTCACCTTTTCCCCACTTAATTTAGCAGAAATGTCACACTTTACTCACTGTACAGTGGCTTAGTTTAGTGGGAGCTAGTGAAATAGCTAACATCGTGGCATCTTTCTCTTCTAATATTCAATGTTGCCACTGGCGAAGACAAATATGTGACCCTGGACCACAAAACAAATGTTTTTTGTGTTTTCTACAAATTAAGTTAAATACATAACCTCTCCATTGATGTATTTGTTATGATAGGACAATATTTGGCTGAGATACAACTATTTGAAAATCTGGAATCTGAGAGTGCAAATTCAAATATATACATATTGAGAAAATTGCCATTGAAGTTGTCCAAATGAAGTTCTTAACCATGTATATTACTAATCAAAAATGTATTTGAATATATTCACGGAAGGAAATTTACAAAATATCTCTATGGAACATGATCTTTACTTAATGCCCTAATGATTTTTGGCATAGAATAAAAATGTATAATTTTGACCCATGCAATGTATTTTTGGCTATTTCTACAAATATACCCGTGCTACTTATGACTGCTTTTATGCTCCACTGTAAATATTAGGAATTACAGCTGAATTGCACAACTGACCAATCAGAATTGAGTATTCTAGAGTGCAATGTAATTATGTCTGCTAACACAGCAGTGCTGAGATTGAATTTGTGATTTGTTATATCTCATTACAACAAAGATGCAGTCACATCTACCATTGTTCTGCACATTTCTGGGTGAAATCCAATCGTTTCAATAGGAGTTCATGCCATTGGGAATTCTCTGTAAGGGCAAAATATTTCCCCATGCTAATTTTGCAACAGGTTCAAAATCGTCATGCAGAACTTGTTGAACGCTGCTTGTATTGAAAGTGACTTCTGTGTGAGCTCTGCTTCATTGTAACATTAATGTCAAAAAGACAATCCCTGCAAAACTGTGGAGAAATCCTGCTAATGTGAAAGAGATTTCAGAATACAATGTGGAAAATCTAACCAGCGTTGCTTGTAGCCGATGTGCGTGTATCTTCGTAGAGTATTACTCTTTCTCCCAGATGTCTGCGACTTTCAGTACATCTCTTTCAGATTCCCACTTGAGCTTGTGAAGCCAGTAAACTAGGGAAGATTATCGTGGCGTCACCCACTGAGGAGGAATGGTAGGAGACATGCAGCTACATCCTGCTTCCTCCTTGAAGTCCCCTCCTCAGCCGAGGGGTGAGATTAATCGCTCGTGTTGGATTTTGTGAATTAAATCACTCTCTTAGACAGTCAGATCCTCACAATTCCCTATCTTATCATATCATTCCTCTAGTCCAAGTGCACTTCCAGATCTAAATCCTGCAAGTGAGCCCCATAAAGCGGGAGGCCATACTCCAGTGTGGTTTCCAGATCTCAAGAAGGAAAAAAAAGAAAGAAACTGGGAATCAACTCACGCATCCAAGCAGGAAGTATTAGTCAAATTATAGTGTGTTGCCAACCCTGAGGGAGTGAGCCCCAGCTCTCTCTCTTTGGACAGGCTCCCGTAGCCCTGAGCCAAACGCTTTCCCCTGCCTCCCTCCTCTCTTCCTCGCATGCGGTGACATTGGGAGGCCACATTGTTGGCGGTGTCCCAGGTGTGAGGAGGAGACGCATTCCTGGGATGGCCATCGGTTCTGTCGGGGCAGGAACACCCAACCGCCCCACTCAGACAAACAATCTAAAACTATGACTTATGTAACGCAACACCAGCAAGCTGAGCGAGAGAGAGAGAGGAGGGAGGGGAAGAATGCCAGAAAATGAGGCAGTGGTAAAGGGAACTTGAGGACACATCAGGAAGGACGAAAAAATGAGTTTTAACTGTTAACACTTGCTAACTTGCCCAAATTTCCCTAAACACAGCAGCTGTGTGGTGTTTTTTTTTAATTACTGGATTTTGTTGGGGAATCCTGATCAGCCAGACATAGCAGCAGTGGATCAACCCAATGGCATGGGTTTTGGGCCCGTTATTTGTTTGTCTGACCAATGGGAGAATATTTTGGAAACTCTTTAGAAAAAGTCAGTTGTGTCCCAAATTATGCACTTTACATTATGCACTAATTCTATGCACAGTGTTGGGTAGTAACTAGTTACTTGGAATTACATGATTTAATTACAAAATAGATGCAAATATAACTGATACAGTTACATTTGCACTGATACAATTACACTGAGTTACTAAATTACAGTTAACAAACAATTTTTCACATCTGAATATTTTCACACACATACAGATTTGATTGATTTCTTTCCCAAATTGCATTGACTGCTCTAAAATACGAGACACATATGTTTCAGGAGTTTAGGAAACATGCTTAGTCGATAACTGTTTTATTTCCTATTTGGATTTATGCATAAGCTTTATTTTTTAAATTAACAAAAGCATTGTTAGATGCCATTGTTTCCTGTCATAACTATGCAAAGATTGGATTTCAAAGACAGTATCTTATGATTTTAAATATGCATTTACCTCAGAATGAAGTAAAAGAGGTGCTAAAGTCTGATTTTGTGATGGTTGTGCTTAAACATTCATTTTGTATAATATTAATTTAAGTGATGAAGGATTTTGAAATTCTGACAGTAATCAGTGTTGAGTATGAATGTAATGTTAAACCTCCCTGCTTTAAATGTTTCCAAATGATTAACAGTTGAAAACCTTTGTTAGAAATTTACTAAAAGTCAATCAAACGTAATCAGTTTACTTTAATAAAGTAACTGAAATAGTTACACTACTTATTGCATTTTAAGCAGGGTCACTTGTAATCTGTAACCTATTACATTTCCAAAGTAACCTTCACTTCACTTTGCATTATGTACTAGTGTATTAATTATGTAAAGTTACCTTGTCAATCAACACTGGAGTTTGCCACAGTTGAATGCATGCAATGATCAACATTCCATGCTTCATTTTTTCCGATTAATTAAGTGCATAGACATTTGAAATGCTATTTTTTATTAGAATTTTCAATGTGAACACACACTAATCAGACTACTGATACGAAAACAGCATAGAATAGTGCATAAGTACGCAAATTGGTACGTACCTAGTATTTTTGCAATCCCAACTCATGATACTTGAGCTGCATAAATAAGGCACTTCAAGCTATAAATAGTTATGTTTCTTCTTATTTTTGTCATCAACACACTTGCTTTGCAATTCATAACTATGTGTTTTGGCGAATAGATGGTGATTTCGTATTCAATCTGACTAAAACAAAAAATTTCATACAATCTACATATGCTCCACTGTGAGTGCTTAGTTAATTTTATCATTTACATTAATTTTTTTGTTCATTTTTGTGTGATTTCTCTTGGGTAATACTTTTGTGATTTGTGTGATTTCAGTTTTAAATTTGCACTTTGGTTTATTTACCAATTCTTACTATAAACTAGTTGCTTATTACCGTGCATATTTCCAGCATATTGGCTGTTCATTAGCACTTATAAATCACACATTAATGCTTTATTCTGTATGACTACATTTTAGATATCTAATCCACACCACACCACACCTAAACTTAAAAATTACATTTCTATCTATCAATAAGCATCACATTAGGAGTGTATTGAGGCAAAAGACATAGTTAGCAGTTAGTTAATAGTGAGAATTGGTCCCTAAACAAAACCGTGACCAAAAACTCATACAAAATCACCAACGGGATCAGGTTGGTTATGTACATAACTGTGTGTTTTATGTCAGTGTTTATGGCAATATTATCATGTAACACCCTCCAAGGCATCCTGATGGTACCAAAAGTTTGCAATATCTCAAATAGGCTGGTAATAATATCATTATAACTTTTAATGACATATATATTTAGGAGCAGTAAATCATACAGGCGCCAACATTTATTAATTAAGAACATGCTGAAGTTCAAGGAAATGGGGTATAGAATGGTGATTAAAGAGTAAGAGCAGCCAGCAAATCAAAGAAAAGTGAAGAGGATGTTATTAAGCTAATTAGGACAAGAGATGCAAGAAGAAAATCTAGACATTTCGTAAGAAAATGTGAGTATTTTGCAGCCATGATGCTAGTGCCGCAGGTGGTTGTTTCTATGAGGTCTTGTCATGTTTTAAGTATGGTAGCACTATGATCAATAGGATGTTACTATAGGTGCACTGACTTACATTTACATTTAGTCATTTAGCAGATGCTTTTATCCAAAGCGACTTACAAATGAGGACAATGGAAGCAATCGAAATCAACAAAAGAGCAATGATATGCAAGTGCTATATCAAGTGTCAATTAGCTTTATACCTATACATAGCAAGTTTTTTTTATTACAAACCCGATTCCAAAAAAGTTGGGACACTGTACAAATTGTGAATAAAAACAGAATGCAATGATGTGGAAGTTTCAAATTTCAATATTTTATTCAGAATGCAACATAGATGACATATCAAATGTTTAAACTGAGAAAATGTATAATTTTAAGGGAAAAATAAGTTGAATTTAAATTTCATGGCATCAACACATCTCAAAAAAGTTGGGACAAGGCCATGTTTACCACTGTGTGGCATCCCCTCTTCTTTTTATAACAGTCTGCAAACGTCTGGGGACTGAGGAGACAAGTTGCTCAAGTTTAGGAATAGGAATGTTGTCCCATTCTTGTCTAATACAGGCTTCTAGTTGCTCAACTGTCTTAGGTCTTCTTTGTCGATCTTTTTGTTAGATCTTCCTCTTTATGATGCGCCAAATGTTTTCTATGGGTGAAAGATCTGGACTGCAGACTGGCCATTTCAGTACCCGGATCCTTCTTCTACGCAGCCATGATGTTGTAATTGATGCAGTATGTGGTCTGGCATTGTCATGTTGGAAAATGCAAGGTCTTCCCTGAAAGAGACGACGTCTGGATGGGAGCATATGTTGTTCTAGAACTTGGATATACCTTTCAGCATTGATGGTGCCTTTCCAGATGTGTAAGCTGCCCATGCCACACGCATTCATGCAACCCCATACCATCAGAGATGCAGGCTTCTGAACTGAGCGCTGATAACAACTTGGGTTGTCCTTGTCCTCTTTAGTCCGGATGACATGGCGTCCCAGTTTTCCAAAAAGAACTTCAAATTTTGATTCGTCTGACCACAGAACAGTTTTCCACTTTGCCACAGTCCATTTTAAATGAGCCTTGGCCCAGAGAAAACGCCTGCCATTCTGGATCATGTTTAGATATGGCTTCTTTTTTGACTTATAGAGTTTTAGCTGGCAACGGCGAATGGCACGGTGGATTGTGTTCACCGACAATGTTTTCTGGAAGTATTCCTGAGCCCATGTTGTGATTTCCATTACAGTAGCATTCCTGTATGTGATGCAGTGCCGTCTAAGGGCCCGAAGATCACGGGCATCCAGTATGGTTTTCCGGCCTTGACCCTTACGCACAGAGATTGTTCCAGATTCTCTGAATCTTTGGATGATATTATGCACTGTAGATGATGATAACTTCAAACTCTTTGCAATTTTTCTCTGAGAAACTCCTTTCTGATATTGCTCCACTATTTTTCGCCGCAGCATTGGGGGAATTGGTGATCCTCTTCCCATCTTGACTTCTGAGAGACACTGCCACTCTGAGAGGCTCTTTTTATACCCAATCATGTTGCCAATTGACCTAATAAGTTGCAAATTGGTCCTCCAGCTGTCCCTTATATGCGCATTTAACTTTTCCGGCCTCTTATTGCTACCTGTCCCAACTTTTTTGGAATGTGTAGCTCTCATGAAATCCAAAATGAGCCAATATTTGGCATGACATTTCAAAATGTCTCACTTTCAACATTTGATATGTTATCTATATTCTATTGTGAATAAAATATAAGTTTATGAGATTTTTAAATTATTGCATTACTTTTTTATTCACAATTTGTACAGTGTCCCAACTTTTTTGGAATCGGGTTTGTATATAATAAATACAAATAAAAACAGATAGAATAGAAAAAATAGAGCAATCTAGTGTTAGAGGGCTTTTTTGCTTTTGTTAATTGTATTACAAATAAAAACAAAACAAATAGATAGATAAAATGCTAAAGTTTAGAAAACTAGTGTTAGTGTTAAGAATAGAATTAGAATAGAGAGTGCTAGAGTTAGAGGGTCAAATAAAGATGGAAGAGATGTGTTGTTAGCCAATTCTTGAAGATAGCTAAGGACTCAGCTGCTTGGATTGAGTTAGGCAGTCGGATTAATAAAAAGAGGTGTGACGTGCATTCTTTTCAGATCATTCAAAATTAATCTTGCAGCCGCATTATGGTTTTGCTGTAAAGGTTTGAAAGAACTGCCTGGAAGACCTGCCAAGAGAGCATTGCAATAGTCGAGCTTGGACAAAACAAGAGCTTGAACAAGGAATTGTGAAGCATGCTCAGAAAGAAAGATTTTACCAATGTGTTCTGAGAAAGTCAACTCACAAAATCCAAGATTTTTGGCTGTTTTTGAAGGAGATATGGTTGATGTGCCTAACTGGATGGCGAAATTGTGATGAAACAATGGGTTTTATGGAACCTAAAGCAGTTCTGTCTTGGCAAGGTTGAGTTGAAGGTGATGGTCCTTCATCCAGCAAGAAATGTCTGTTAGACATGCTGAGATGCGAGCAGCTATCATCGGATCATCAGGATAGAATGAGAGGTAGACTTGAGTGTCATCAGCATAGCAGTGATATGAAAAGCCATGTTTCTGAATGACAGAATCTAGTGATGTAGACAGAGAAGATAGGTTCAATAACTGAGCCCTGAGGTACCCCAGTAGTTATATTGGACACCTCACCTCTCCAAGATACCTTGAACGACCTAACTGAGAGGTAAGACTCAAACCACTGGAGTGCCGGTCCTGAGATGGACTTAAGACCAAATGAGACCATACCTTTTTTTATACCTTAGTTTAAACAGGTAGCTGATATTTTAGCAAATCTGACTCATATACGTTTGGTGGATGACTTATTCTGTTAAGTGAACTCTAGTAAATTGTGAATGAGAGAGAGGATTTGGACACAGGATATGCATTAATGTTTAAAATACATTAATGCCTCTACGGCTCATGCTGTCTCATACACTGCATGAGTTCAACGCCACGGTGAGATGCTGTGATAGACATAAGTTAACAAGTTTAACATCACTAACACTGATTTAGATATAACATACCAGATATTGACTACATTTTATAAATAAGCCAGTGTCTATAGCACAAAATAAGCACCAAAGATGAGCAACAGCCTCAGCAAACACCACTAATTAAAAGTACAAAATGGAGTGTGACAGAGACACAAATAGAGGAAGAGAGCAGGAAGTGGGGTTGGGGACAATGCAATCATGCATCTCGCTGTAAATCATTTTAAGCATATTTATTTGATGGCCTAGTTTTGTCTTCCTGTGACGGACCCCTGGTTTGAGCGCAGTGTAATCTCACTGACAGAGCTCTGATGTGAACGCTTGAGGCCTACTTCAAACCCAACAGCAATTGCATGTTTACTTCCTTTAATTTGCTGTCAAAGAAATTCTCTATCACCTCGGTGAGTGTGTGCGTAAGTGTCAGCATTAGCAAGAGAAGAGCAATTAAAGATGGAAGATCTGCTATGCAGAGATAGTGTGATAGCTCCTGAAAGCTCAGCTGAGGTTACAGAAGGGTTGTTTGCTGGATGTGCAGCCTACAGGATTCCGTCTTTAAACAATGACAGACGGATTTTAACATGAGAAGGAGAAAACATTTTTTCAAGAATGAATTTTTTTGTGTATTACTACATGTAAATTCATCATGACACCATGATCAGCAGTGATTTTCAGTCTGGGGCTGTTGGTTGCCTGAAAGGTTTGTGCTCTGAAGAACTCTGCCTCAGGGCAAACCGACCCAATGCTGTATATCTTTCAACAATGATGCGTTGACTTGGTCCCTTGGATATTTATTCAAATACTTCATCTTGGGAATAACTTGTACTTTTAAAAGTGTTCATGTAAAAACTCATGTATACTACTAATCATGCCAAAATGAATCTGATAAATGAGCAACTGCCACGGAGTCACAGTGTTTTGACTAGCTTGCATTGGTAAAAATAATGGTTCCAAAAAGGGTTTTTGACAAAAATGCCATAGAAGAACCATTTTTGGTTCCTCAAAAAAACCTTTCAGTGAACAGTTCTTAAAATAACCATTTTTTTAAATTAATGTGTAGAGCATTTAACAAATCTGAAGAATCTTTTTTGCTATAAAGAACCTTTTGTGGAATAGAATGTTGTTAAAGGTTGATGTTAAAGGTTCTTCATGGAACAATCAATGCCACACTCTCAAAAAAATGGAGTGAAATATGGACAAAGCCAGCGATTGGGTTAATAGTGTAAAATCCAACCTTCTGGCTAGTTTTATTTAACTCAACTAACTATTGTTAAAAAATACTATATGGCTGGTTTACAATCAACCCAAAATATGTGGTGAATTAAAAAAATCAGACACATAATTAATAGAGGCTTCCGTAATAATCAAAAGGTTAAAACATGTATTACAAATTAATTTTAAAAAGTTTATTATTTAATTAATAAATAATAATTTAACGTCTGTGTGGAGACATGCTGAAATCGCGTTTGGTCTAGTACTGTATCGCGTCCCTTGTCAGTTCAGTGTCGGGTGCTTGCTTGGCCATTTATTGTGATTAACAAGAAATTGTGTTCAGCTGAATTGGAGTAGTATTTTGTTAGATGGGTATAAAAAGCGTAGTTTACCGCGGCAGCCGTCATGTGAAGCCCTCCTTGTGTGCGGACCGAAGAGTGTAAAGACCATCGACTCTACCGTGCGACTCCTCCAGGCAGGGACACCGGCAAGGGATATAAGTATCGCTTTTTATTTATCCTCTTTCTTACTGCTTGTTTCACTTCTGTTTTAGTTTGTATAACCAATTATTACTATGTGTAAGTTGTTGTTTGTTAACATGTGTTTCAGACAGTGTTCTTTTTTAGGATTACTGATAAAGTACTGGCATTTGATTTGTTATCTATTTTAATTTTAGATAAATTATGTATGAATTGAATATGTCTTTATAGCTATTTACTTTAGTTTTAGTTTTAATACATTGTATTTATTTTAGTAACGTTACTTCAACATACTGCATGGAAATGAATTGCCATATATATATATATATATATATATATATATATATATATATATATATATATATATATATATATATATATATATGGGTGTTTGGCTTAGTGTCATGTTAGAATCATTTGTATACTTATACCTTTGGTTGTTTTAATATTTTGAAATGTTTTTAGCTTTATTTTTTTGTTTTCATTTAAATGTTAAGTTTTGAAATGTTGTTGTATGCATTTGTCATTTTATTTAATTTCTCAATTTTCTTAAATGTGTGTGTATATATAGTATGTATAGACTTGTAACTTATAGTTTTAGTTACTTTTTCTTATTTGTAAGTCGCTTTGGATAAAAGCGTCTGCTAAATGACTAAAAAGTAAAGTAAAGTAAAAGTAATTATTATTTATTCAACTTGTTAAGAAATTGCCATTTATTGAACATATTAATACATGTTAATTCCTGATCTATCTTAGGTTCATTTTAAGCAAGAATTATATACATTTTTAAACACTAGTTTAGTTAAAACTAGAAGTTATAAACCACCCAGAATGTTGGGTTAAACAATTAACCCAAAATCTGCGTCAAAACAGCCATATTGCTGGTTGCTTTTAACCCAGCATTTTTTCCTTAGAGTGTAATAATATAGAACCATTATTTTTTTAAGAGTTTACTTTTAAGAGTTGTCTTTCCATGTTCAAATATTCTACCAAATGTCATAAACACCATTTTACCTCTAGTAGAATGTGTTAACCAAGCTGAGAGAACTAGACACACTCTTCCTGGCAGCATTGTGGAATTAGCTAAACGATTATGTAAGGAGGAGGGGTTTGTAGAACTATGTGAACGATATTCCTTCTCTGCAGGATATTCTGTGGAATCTCCAGGTGCTGATTCTGTGTGGGCCTGCTAATAATAAGCTTAGATCAATTGAAGTGAGGCAGGATCAAGTCTAAGCTTCTTTACCACTCGAAAAAAGGAGTTTAATGTTTTAATTTTTAAGTAACTAAATCACAATTACAAATGAAGCTGCGAAGGTGGGTCACATTAGATTAGCCACATTAGCCAATTAGCAGTATGCGTCAGCTAGGAAAATGTCTGACACTCAGGTATGTTGATGTGCTTCAGACATGTTTCATAGAAGCCAGGTTGTATCAGTCAAAGGCTACACAATGTTGTCTAAAGAATGATTCCACCTGTCCACAATTTCACATTTCAAGGACTTCTGGAGACTAATGGACCTTGAAATCTTTTGTGTTTTTGCCATTTTTATGGGCTTATAAATACTTAATAACTAGACCACAGTTCTAATATAATTAATATTTTTTTTTAGGGGAGGTTTGAGCTTTATCCAGTGAACATTTTTTTTTGTATGTATGTATTTCTGTATAAAACATGAAACTGTTGAACATTTTGTTACTAGCCATTTTTATTTGTTTATTTATTTATTTGTTTTACCCTTTTGGGACAAAATAGCGGGGCATATTGTCAAACTCTATTGTATTCATTGGAACTCGATGGAACCTGTCAGTGAAACAAAACAGTAAAAACTATTTTGTAATAAAAAAAGTTAAATGAAACTTAATAAAATTAAACTAAATAAAAATAACCTATTTTAAAATACAAAAAAAATATTGTAGTTGTTTGATCATTAAGAATGTTATGTACACATAAATTCATATTCAGATTTTTAATTATGCGATTTAAGTGTTTTTCTATATAGATGAATTGGCTGTGGCCTTAAAAAATGTAAAAATGTAATGTGGTACGACCATGATTTAACAAATCAATTATATACAAAATTATAATATATATATATATATATATATATATATATATATATATATATATATATATAATATATATTTAAAATCATGGTTTTGGTTTAAAGAAACTGCAAAATCACCAAAATTAGCCACTATCAGCAAATTTTTCACATGATAGCTTGATCAGATGACATTCTGAATGTATGTTGGCGTACTTTTATTGCATTTACTTGCTTTATGCTTACACAACTGCAATAAAATAATGATAGCCTACTGAAATGTTGGTTTAGTGGACGGAATTCACACAAAACGATTATAATTGAAGGTGTTTTGGAACTAAGTGTTTGAAACCTACACACTAGAGAAAACTCACATTCGCGTAATTGGACGGTCGACAATAAATGTTTAAAGCTGTTGTGACAACTAGCCCCGGCCGTGTGTGTTTGCCCTGGGCTCTCACAGCGGAGGCGAATACGCCATTAACTCTGTTCAGCTGGCTCAGGCTCGGTGTTTTCATTCCATGCTGGACGAGTCACACCACATTCCTGTTACAAATTCATTGTTGTGCATAACAAATCTGCTTTCCAAAACCACAGGCCCATGTGTTGCGAATTAAACCTCTGTTTGTTCTCATTTACAGCATTTCTCTCTCTTATCCCTATCCTCCTCTGCATGTACCTCTCGCTCTCCCTCTCTTTCCCACATTTTGTGTTGTAAAAGCAGCATTTAATCACGATGAAAGCATTCCACTACAGAGCACTGTAGGATTAGGTTGCCATTGACGACCGGACCAGCTGTCAATGGTCCACCGTTACGTCACTGTTGGGGGATTTTCCACCCATAAAGGGGGCAACGGCTTTTATACATGCAGATTGGCAAGGCGCACCTGTGCCGCGGCATAGCCAATGAGCATGGAGAAGCGTCTGGCGGCGGGAGGTGATTGGGGGAGCGTGTCCACTGGCCCCTCCCCCTGTCAGATTCGATAGAATCTGATAGGCGCGCTGTGGCTCGCGGCGTGGGCGGAATCCCCTCGGTCGATTTATCAGCGAGTCACACACGAGCCGCGCACTGAATGTCACACTTGTTCACAGACAAGAGAAACGCTTGCCAAGAGCCTTCGTTTCCAAAAGAAATGCACCCCTCCTCATCCGAAGCACGCTTGGCAGAGTGTTTTTGGCGCTGCGGCGTCTCTCATAGATAATATGATGTTGGGTGGAGATTATCTTCTGACACACATCCATGAATAGCCGCTCTCGAGCGTTTTCACTGGGAACTATCATCATGTGGGCAGTAAAGCCGTGTTAAATGCATGCAAGGCCACTCAGCTCACATCCCTTCGCCTGTCAACGCAACAGGTTGCATTGCATTTCTGAATATGAACGCTGACACATCACATTAGAAATAAATTCAGTGCAAAATCTGGAATTATATGGCAAGTTGCTTGGACATTTCCATTATTCACCAGTTTATATGCATTCATACATACACACACACACACACACACACACACACACACACACACACACACACACACACACACACACACACACACACACACACACACACACACACACACACACACACACACACACACACACACACACACACACACACACACACACACACACACACACACACACACACACACACACACACACACACACACACACACACACACACACACATGTTGGTTTTTATGGTTTACGGGGACTCTCCATAGGCGTAATGGTTTTTATATTGCCCTACACCTAAACTTAGCCCTCACAGGAGACTGTGCATTTCTATTCCTCCCCCCAAAAACTCACTCTGTATGGTTTATAAGTGTTTTGAATTATGGGGACACTGAAAATGTCCTCATAAATCACCTTCTCCTTGTAATACTAATGTCATACCCATGTCATTATACAAATTTGTGTCCTCATAAACCACATAAACACCCCCCCCCACACACACACACACAGAGACACACGCACGCACGCACACACACACACACACACACACACACACACACACACACACACACACACACACACACACACACACACACACACACACACACACACACACACACACACACACACACACACACACACACACACACACACACACACACACACACACACACACACACACACACACACACACACACACACACACACACACACACACACACACACACACACACACACACACACACACACACACACCTTACTACCTTACTAACTATTAATATCTAATACTAATTATACTAATACTAGTATTAGATTATCTAATATAATCTAATACTAACTATTAGCATCACATTGAGATTTTTTAAGGCAAAAGTCGCAGTTAAGGGTTTGTTAGTGGCGAGAATTGATCCTTAAAATAAAGTGTGACCTAATTATTAAGGGTACTATATTACATCTATTGCATATGTTACAAGTAATTGCTTAGAAATAGGCCTCGCACTTATTCTTTTGCTACACGTCATCAACTATTTTTAACATCCAACAAATGACAATTTTTGCCAATAACATATTTTCCACAGATCCCCATATTCACTTAGTATGCATATCAGTTGAATGTACCTATTAGTTTTTATATGGACTATTCCAGTTGATTGTACCTAATCTTACCTAATACCTATTCATAACTATTCTGACAGGTATTACTATATATATAGACGACCTGTTTATTAGACTCCAATGTTTAATCCATTTGAAAATAGCAACAGTTTGTTCATCTCACTTGACTTATATTAGGCCTATATTGGATTCAAGTAGTGTATAAAGAGAGTAAAAAAAAGATAGTAAGATGTCAGATCACTTAGGAATTGAAAAAGTAATAAATACACCTTTTCCATTCAGAAGCTGCTAGCAAATTTACAGTTGATTACAAAGAAACAGCAAATTACATTGAAATAAATGTGAACTTTGAACACAGTATTGTCTTGTAAAACTTGCTCCAATAATTAGTTTTATTATTATTTTTACAGTGTACTAGTTGGAATAAATGTTAAAACGACTTGTCATAAGAGATGGACTTGCAAGGAAATTCTGCACATGTAAATCTGTCTAAAGAGGCATCCATGGTGTGTGGTAGAAGATGAGCGTCCCCCGGATAAACCTGTTCTGGAGGGAGTGACTTGATTCAAGCGCCGTCCAATTATCTGATAGCAGCATTTATCCGCCGCTACAGCACAGTCTAGTCATCCGCAAACAGGCGTGAACCGATGTGGAAGGAATGCTCGTCTGAATATTTTATCTAACGCAAAGAAAAGGGGGGGAACGCGTGGAGAAGATCACAATCGGAAGACGCGGCTGCATCGCGCGGCTCCATTCACGCCGTGTCTACTATCAGGAACAGTGACTGCGCTCGTGCGAAGAGAGACCGCTTACAAATCTGCCGAGAGAGAGAGGAAAAAAAGGGACGGGAGAGCTCCAGACAAACGGAAACTGTGGCCAGACTCCAGAGGAAGTCAATTGATTTCGCCCTTCTTGATGAGATAGATTTACAAGCGTGTCTGTCAGACCTTCTGTCAAAGCAATCAACAGTTGGTGCGAGCGCGCGATTAAAGGGACTTTGCATGCGCGAGACGCTTCAGTGATGGGTGTGTGATTTCAGCACCCCAGCCCTACGGACACCCGCTTGCGTGAGACTGAATTGTTCAGTAATATGGAAGACAGACTGTTGCACATCGTGATGCATTGGATGCTTTTGCGCGTTTAGTACACCACAGCAGACCAGAGACACGAGAATGAGCAGTCTGTTCACGGATCCCGGTGCTTCTGCGTTTATTCACGTTTTGCATTTGCTGTAAAAAAAATACTACAGACAGAGAGAACCCCACACAGTCCACCCTCACTGGATTTAAGGGTGCATTGTTGCTTTTCCCCTTGACCTTGCTCTGTGACGCTCAAAAGCAGCATGTTAATGATGGAGAGCAGCGGGATAGACGCGCATCAGGTTGAACTGGACGCCGACTATGAGCCGCACTGCCGCCCGAGGTCGTGCACCTGGCCGCTGCCGTGTCCGGAGGAGGAGAGCCACGCGATGCCGGTCAAAGTGGAGCCGGGCAACGTGCCGGCGTGCCGGAGCGGAGGGGCGACGACGGAGTTCAAGCATCCAGCCGGCGCCCCTGCGCCTATCGCGGCCGCCCCTGCGTGCATGTCCGGCGCCGTGCTGGATGTGGCCGGCCAGCTGCGCAAAACCAAGTCGTCGCGCCGGAACGCGTGGGGCAACCAGTCGTACGCGGATCTGATCACGCGTGCCATTGAGAGCACCCCCGAGAAGAGGCTCACCCTGTCGCAAATCTACGACTGGATGGTGCGCTTTGTGCCCTATTTCAAGGATAAAGGAGACAGCAATAGCTCCGCCGGCTGGAAGGTACGGTTGCCATACACCTGATCGCGCGCGCGCGCGCGTGTGTGTGTGTTAGAATCGCATGCTCTGTAGGCATCTCGCATTATACAAAAGGCAGTTCTTCGCTCGTGCTAGATACCTACATGCATTTGACACGTTGGTCACCAAATCGTATATTTGAAACGTTTTCAGAGAGTCAGGGTCGGGCTAGAGTTCAGTGAGTTCATTGCTCTTACAATATTTTGAAGCGTAATATTGGCCGCGTGTGACGCAACGATCGCGTTTATGACGCATCGAGCTTGATTATGACGCGGTCAGTGAGATGAGCTGGAGTTGGCAGGTCACCTGGGGGACACGCACGGTCCGGTCCGCTTCCACACGCGCGCGCACGACTGTCTGTCTACTACGAGATCTCCAACACGCACCCTCCTCCTCCTCCTAACCCCTCCCTCCCTCTGCCGTCTCCTCTTCAGTCCTGACATCCATCCAAAAGACTAAGGGAAATAAAATAGGCTGTGTAAAATTGTAATTAAAACATTACATAATCGAAAAGGGTTATTTAGTGAACCAAATACAACCGTATAATTGCTTGGTTGAAAAAAACAAAAACAAAAACACGCTAAATGTTTCAGCTGTTCATTCTTTTGTGTCATACGGTTCAAATGTTTTAATTCGATCAGATTTGATAGTTTGAACTGAATGCACATTCTCTCACTGCACAAGCTTCACGGAGAACCCAAGGGAGCTCTCTCTCTCTCTCTCTCTCTCTCTCTCTCTCTCTCTCTCTCTCTCTCTCTCTCTCTCTCTCTCTCCAGAATGACAGATAATGATGAAGTCAACTGACTGGCTTTATTTATTGTAGCCTTTTATAGATAAAATACAAAAGCAGCCAGAATAACTTTATGATTTTCTATAGTTAATATCCTAGAATTAATATAGAAATTATTGATTGCTATTACATCAGTATTAATAATATAAATATTCATATAAAATATATATTTCTCCATTTGCTCTTGGTCTAAAAGGATGGTGTGCTCTTGTTTGGATTAATCTCATCTTACAACATGTTTATTTTTTTGTTTTTCACATGTGTGCAATAGTTGATACACACAGGCCTTTTATTACGTCATCAAAACAACAGGAGTTTTTAATATTTTTTAAACGGGATATTTACAAAACGCTAAAATCTTGTTTTCTCATTGGATACAGAGGACAAAGAGATGGGCTAAACTAATCTTAAGCCTGTAGATTTAAACTGAAATGAAATCTGGTTTAATTCCTTACACGACTTGTTTGTGCTGCCCAGGCATGCACAGCTGTATGCCGCTCATATGTTCCCATAAGGCCAGAGATTTGATTGGCTGGCAGGAGGGAAAAAAAGGAGAAAAACAACTTGATTCAATCAAAATAAGGTTGTGGAAAACAGACCATGCTCACACATGTTGGCCTCATAATATTTGGCGGCGGATTTTAATGCGCATTTAATTCTGACACATGCGGGCCGTGCGCTAACAAACAATACACACAAAAAACACCCAAACATATTTACTCAGGAATATACTCATATACAAGATAGATAGATGGATAGATAGATAGATAGATAGATAGACAGACAGACAGGACGGACGGACGGACGGACAGACAGACAGGACAGGACAGAGAGACAGACAGACAGAGAGACAGACAGACAGACAGACAGACAGACAGACAGACAGACAGACAGACAGACAGACAGACAGACAGACAGACAGACAGACAGACAGACAGACAGACAGACAGACAGACAGATAGATAGATAGATAGATAGATAGATAGATAGATAGATAGATAGATAGATAGATAGATAGATAGATAGATAGATAGATAGATAGATAGATAGATAGATAGATAGATAGATAGATAGATAGATAGATGGGGTCAGATGATAGATAGATAGATAGATAGATAGATAGATAGATAGATAGATAGATGGTAGATGGATAGACAGACCGATATACAGATAGATAGATAGATAGATAGATAGACAGATAGATAGATAGATAGATAGATAGATAGATAGATAGATAGATCTTTAATAGCTGTTGTGTAATCCTGTCCGAGAGCGACTTGTCTAAACTGTGGCAGCCGGTTCCGTGTCTCTCGGCTGGCCTTGCTTGGACATTGAGCCTCACCGTCTATGGCATCAATTAGCTGCTATTAATAGTTCTGGTTTTGTGTGACGGCTCGGATTATGACTGTTTTACGGCGGGGAGGAGAGCAATGAAGAACACTCATGGCTCATTCAAATGACCAATGCATGTGGTTCATGGAGGGATGCCATGTTGGAGTGTTTTACTTTCATGTTCTCATTCTTTTAACGTGTCTATACGTATTTGTGGTATAACGTGAGGTTTTCAGAAGAGTTTACTAGTACACAAAGAGTGTGTCACATCCTGGAACTGGCTGTTGAGGCGTATGAAATCACTAATCAGATTTCCTCAAGCCTTCCAAGTATTTATTGTGTTTATCTGTGATTTAAAAATAAGTAATGGGATAGGGCTCACCGTTAATGCATGTGTGTCTACAGCGATTTATAGGTTTTTCCAGACACTGAGAATATATGTTGTCTATAGCTTTATGTATAGCTAAAGTAGGATTATTTAGCACAGAGGTTGCTTTTTCAAAGAACTTATTGGATATCTCAGTCATTTTTTGTTTAAACATCACTTTTTTTCTCACATATTTTTCCTTGAAGAGAAATAGACTGAAATGACACAATTGTTGGCATACGCTAAGAAATTAGAGCTGTACAATGAATGTGGATATTAAAGTTAAAAACATTCAGTCTGGAAAGGTATTGGCGAGAATCTTGATTATCAGATGAAACGTTGTTTGAGACTTTTGTTTTGTTTGGAGAAATATCCGAGAAGCAGGAGACTATTTATCTAATCTCATTCCTTTCTTGGAGAAACAGTTTAAATATTAAGAAGGTCTAATGTACGATTGTTGTGAATTATGGATTTAAATGCAGAAAAAAGGGGACAGATGCTAAATTCAAAGCTTAATTGTTGTGAGAGTGTTAATGTGAGATGCACATAAACTGTAGAGATAATGAGCACACATAGTAACAAAAGAGTGAGAAACAGACTGAGATACATGAGCAACAGTGGCAGTAATTTTGTAATTGTTGACCGGGCTCCTCTTTCACCCCAGCTGTGGCAGCACTGGTCAGCCTGGCATTGATGTGGGGCAGATCTCAGTGCCAGGCTATTTGGCCAGAGCTGTGGTTCAGTTGGATGGCCTCAGCTCTGGAGAAACACTGTCATTGTTACTCCCACAAAGACTGTGTAGAAGAAGTCAGCCATACTGAAAACTCGGCACTTTCTGTAGAATTAGATTGATAATGACAAAAAAAGCATATTGTACCATTGAAACATGACATATAGAAATACATTCAAATGAGGGTTATTATTGGAGACAAGATCAGTGGTTGAGATACAGTATGTGAAAGAAAAATCACAATGACTTTTTAAGTCTTAATTCTTATTCTCAATAGAACTATCTGATGCATACGGAATGCAGAAATGGCTAAATCCATTGTGATTGGCTGTAGGGATGTTGATAGATACCAGTATTGACAATAACTGTAATGTAAATGTAAAAAAATGAAATATCAATATCATGTTAATGCTACTGAAATAATTCAGTGCCTGTACTGCATCTGGTAGACTCTCCAGCCCAGTAGGTGGCAGTATTGCAGGAAAATGCTGTTTTTTTCCCAACATTAAATGTAAAAAAAATAAAAGATATATAAAAAGATACTACTATAGAAACTACTGTATTTAATATTTCCGCATGTAATTATGTTAGAGTAGATGAAAGATGAAAGCTATGACATATTAATTTTACTGATAGCATTATATATTTAATTAAGTTCTACAGATTTAAATGACAAGATGGATAGATAGATAGATAGATAGATAGATAGATAGATAGATAGATAGATAGATAGATAGATAGATAGATAGATAGATAGTTATGATGGTTGCATAAATTATATCAAATGTACAGTTATATATGTCAAAACCATGTATTTGCCAGAATAAGTTTGAAGTAAACCAGACTCTATGCCAATAGTAAGTAAATAATAAAATAAACTAAACAAAATTTTTTGTCAGTAAAAAGATCTGCCAGAAGGATTTGAATGCAACTGGCAACCTGATGCATCATCCATTTACTAGTTTACTCTTAAAAACGACTGAATTATTTCTTAGCAGGTCATACATATTTAAAAATTACATTTTGCTTCCAGGAAAATGGACCAAACATCTTGCACTCTGGAGTGTATACAGATCTCTGTCCAATAACATGCTCTATAGGATCAGAATGTCTGTTTTTTAAAGTCGGCATGAAATAAAAATTCAACCCATCAATTTTGTAGATGCAGGTGATGATCTTATTGTGAATGATGCATCCATATATATGTATCATAAAAATGTAGCTCCTAATTCTTTATTAAAATGTTAGACTTGGATCTTCCAGTAAAACAACAGACTCCTCTCTACAGTAATATAGTCAGTTTAAATTCCGCCCCTCTACAATCGACTGCAAATTCACGTTCATTTTTGAGTGCAACGGCCACGTTTCAAAATCCAATCAACAACAAATGACAAATCCTGCCCAACATTTTTGTCTTTTTTAATAATCAAATGACACTCAAATATATAGTGTGTCACAATACGGGAGAAGATCTATCGTTATTCCATGTCATTGTGACTTTAATACCGCCTCTCACTGAATTGCTATAGGGACCATTTCTCCTGACCAAATGTCCTGATGCCATAACCACAATACAGTTTGTTTCTGATTTACATTTGGTGAATTGGTGGTGAATACAAATTTGTATAATCTCCTTTGTACATTTTCTCCTTACACCCGACTGACAGTAAGGTTTAAAGGTGGCGTTAAGGATGGAACGTCATGCGTATTTTTTATTTTTCTATAAATTGTATGTTCTTTTTTTTTTTTTTTGCACAAATTCATATGAAATATCCACAATTTTTTTTTAAAACAAACAAACATACAATTAACTTTTTTCTTCTCTCTTTATGTTCTTAAATGTGTCACAATCAGGGGTGGAATGCGTCCAGACAGGGAATAAATTGCACTCGTTATGCTATTTCATTGAGTCTGTAGACAGCTGTGATGTACTGAGTGTAACAAATTGGCAAATGATCTTTGACCCTAAGACCATAACTAAGAATTAAAAAACAACAATATTATAGTTCATAATTGTACAGCAAGAAGATAAACCTACAGTTTGATGTTCTATACATTGGTGTGTTGCACCTCAGTGCTTTTATATGGTTGGATACTATTTGTGCGTTATTATATGCATGTGCTGGAATTGTTTGTTTGCGTGTGTGAGAGACAGTCTGACGGGATTTCACGTCTAGAGGGGTGCAGCTCTCGTTAATAATTCAGATGAGGCTCGTTATCACGACAGTACAGATCCTGCTCTGATTCCACCTTAATTAAAGCCATGAAGCTCTGCTCACACACACATACACACGCTCACACACACCCTCGAGTGTCACGCAGCCGCTTGCATTATATTCAGATGCTTTGGTGTGATTTTTCACCTGGACCTGTCGCCCACAGCAGTTCAGCACCAGAATCAAGTAAGTTGGAAGGACAGACGCCTCCGTGACCTCTGACCATGACCACAGTCTCTTAGATACTCACAAGAGCCTGTATATGCATTAAAACAATTGACTCTGAAGCCTGGCATGTGCTGCTATTATCAGGTGCTTACATATTTAATCAGATCTTCATAAGACTCCCCCCACCGGAGCGCTGGGCAAACTGAGATTGATGAGCTGTAATGGGCGAGTGGAGAGCAGCCATGATTAATGCATGCGCAGAGGAAAGCCTGCCAGTGCGGCTCCACATCCGCTGTAGGACTGACCCTCGTCTCACGGAGCAGACTCCGACTGTTGACATCGAGATTACTCAGGCCTAAAACCACCAGCTCTGACAGGAAAAGAGAGCGTGGCATTTAAAGTGAGCTTTTGTTTTTATGTGCTGGATTCATTTGAATCAATTATATCACAATGAACTTAAGTTCAGGCAGATGTTTTATTTAATGCAAATGAAAATAAGGTTATGGGGTATCTACAAAACAGCCACAAAATGTGCAGAAATTTAGATATTATTAGATATGGCTTAGGAATTCTATGATTCAAATGTTTGGGCTTGGTAAGGATATATTGAGCGAGGATGCATACAATCAATATGACTAAAAACATGTATAATGTTACAAAAGATTCCAATTTCAATATTTCAGTATTTCAAAAAATGATGTCTTTCTATTCAAGAAAAAAATAAACTATTTTCAATAATAATAATAATAACCTGAATTTTTTCTTGAGCAGCAAATCAGCGAATCAGAATGGTTTTTGAAGGATCATGTGACACTAAAGACTGGAGTAATGATGCTGAAAATACAGCTTTACATCACATGGTACATTACTAAAATGTATTCAAATAGAATTTTTTTTTTTAAATGTAATAATATTCCACAATTTAGCAGTTTTTCCTGTATTTTTGACTGATAAAATGCAGCCTCGTTGAACCCAAATGTTTGAATGGTAAAGGTCATTGCACATCGAGTCCGAAATGTTTGTCAGAAATGTTCGCACGTTAAAAAATAAATACGAACTCACGTTGTGTCAATCACGTTTACACACTGCCTCCGAAACTTTCACCCGACATAAAAAAATTCGGATCAGGTTCTGCATTTCGCATCCGTAGCAAGCATTTTGATAGAAAAGGATGAGGAATACGGAAAAATGGAAAATGCATGCGAACATTTCGGACTCAGTGTGCAATGACCTTAAGTCTGGGATTCTACATAATGTGCATTATTCATGTTTTTAACACAAACAGTGTGTGTGTGTGTGTGTGTGCGCGCATGTAAATCAATCAATCAATCAATCAATCAATCAATCAATCAATCAATCAATCAATCAATCAATCAATCAATCAATCAATCAATCAATCAATCAATCAATCAATCAGTCAGTCAGTCAGTCAGTCAGTCAGTCAGTCAGTCAGTCAGTCAGTCAGTCAGCCAGCCAGCCAGCCAGCCAGCCAGCCAGCCAGCCAGCCAGCCAGCCAGCCAGCCAGCCAGCCAGCCAGCCAGCCAGCCAGCCAGCCAGCCAGCCAGCCAGCCAGCCAGCCAGCCAGCCAGCCAGCCAGCCAGCCAGCCAGCCAGCCAGCCAACCAACCAACCAACCAACCAACCAACCAACCAACCAATCAATCAACCAATCAACCAACCAATTAACCAATCAATAAATCGATAAATCAATAAATCAATCAATCTAACCCTACTGCATAGGGTTATGAGTTTATAAAAATAAATAAAACAAAACCAAAAATACATCTTTACTAGATCCTGTCAAAAGATCGGCTTACTGCGCAATGCGCACATCAATATTGCATCCTTTTTCTCTTGCTGAACAACAATATTTAATGTATCTGCATTACAGTAAGGGGTAGGTTTAGGGTTGGGGTAGGTGTAGACGTTAATAAAACACAATCTAATAGGTAGAAAAAAATATTTATTGTTGATTTCCGGTAGCTGAATGCCTTCTATCCACAACCACGAATATAACAAGTGATTACTGTATGTGCATTACTGTAAGGGGTAGGTTTAGGGTTGTGTTAGGTGTACACATAATAAAAACATAATTTGAAAGGTAGCATTTTTCGTTGTTGAATCGTACGACCCACTGTTTTAATGGGAGGAAAATCTGACAGGGTAGGACAAATCGCCAGAACACCGGCCTCATTCAGAATTGAAAAGTGTGCTCAGAGAAATATGTTTTGAGATCAAGGTCATGTTTCTCTTTACGTGAGGCGATTTCTCGAAGATATTTCTTGCAAAATATAACACTTTCTCTCTCCACATATTTCATGTTAAATAGATTTGAATATTCACTTCCTGTCTAGTATATTTAATGGTAGATAAGCGTGTGTCTGTGTGCTGATGTGTCTGCGTATGGTGGAATATTTGTATGAAACAGACAGTGTGTGGATTTTGTTTGTCAGTTTGATGAAAATGGGTCAGGATGCAGGCCCAAGCGTTTAATATGCTGCCCATGTCACTGCTAACTCTCAGACATGACACATAGCCTGGGATGAACCCTCGTAGCACCCTGTGTCTCGCACGTCTCTCTCAGTTTCTCGCTCTCTGGATTCGATGGCTTCTCTTTTTTTTGATTTACATTTTACACACGTGTAATGACCTATGCAGATATATTTTTCCATTATTTTTCTGAAAACTCTTAAAGGAATGTATACATTATTCTTTTATTCATATTTGGAACCATTCCTAAAGGATTCTAATGGGACCAAAGCAAAATTCTATTAGGATGTTGTATTATAAACTTAAAATTCAGTAACACTTTATTTTAAGGTCTCTTAATTAGTTGCTTATAAGCATGCAGAATATTAGCCATTTATTAGTAGTAATTAAGTACATATTAATGCCTTATTTTATACGACCTTATTCTACATCTAATCCTACCCAATACCTAAAATTAACAACTACCTTACTAACTATTAATAAACAGCAAATTAGGAATTTATTGAGGGAAAATTCGTAGTTAATAGTGAATAAGTGTTACCGAAAATTCCAATTCTTGTTTTCATTTCTTGTCGTTATTTTAAATTTCTGTTTATACACACTGTCCCCAACTGGCTTGATTTTGATGTCTGATGTGATATTTCTGTATGCGTGGAATACCTAGATGACCTACTCAATTTTTCCAAACTATGTAATACACAACAGAGCTCAGTGTGTGCAACGGTGTATATCCCACAATGCAGTGCGCTTCAGCTGACCTTCCATCTCCAGTGTGACCAGTGCAACCACTGTGTTTTTTCTTGACTTTGTCAGACTACCAAGAGTGAAGATGTTGGTGATCAGTTGTGACAGAAGTATTTTGTAATCCATACAGTCTGGAATAAACGATAGTCGCTCAGTTTGCCTTGGCGTTTGCCCAACAGCATATCATACTGACAAGCAAGAGTTGTAAATGATATCAAAAAATGCACAGTGTGCACCCGACTTTAGAGGATCCTTTTACATTATTACAGAAAATCCATTTGGAATCTTGAACATATTCCTTAAAGGGACAGTTCACCCAAAAATTCTGTCAAGTTCTGTCATTATTTACCCACATTCATATTGTTCCAAACCTGTATGAGTGTTTTCTCTTCTTCTGTTGAACTCAAAAGAAGATATTTTGAAGAATGTTGGCAACTGCAGAATTTTTGTGAACAGAAAAAAAGACACAAGGATGAATAATGATATAATTTTCTATTTTGGGTGAACCATTTCTTTAATGATTTTGGGACTTTGGAATCTGGTGTTCATTTTCTGTCGATTTCTCTAACATACACATTCCCACACTTATTATTTATTTATTTATTTTTAATGGGTTGAGTTACCGTCTCTATTGATTTATAGCCTCACCCTAAATTTTTGACAACATCAAATCCTGGATTCCATTAAGCATCTTTATTGTCTTTGATGGCTTGCCATCGGACTCCATCAGCGTGTTAATAGTAGCATTAATCTGCATATTAACTAGTGCCAAGAAAAGAGGGGTGGAAAAGAAAACCATGAGGGAATAAAAAAATAGGAAAAAGGCTGTTGGAAGAGGGGTGGTAGAATTGAAACAAGACAGACATGTACTTGAAACAGTCCTGTTTACTGTTTGAGATGATTTAGATCGCTGTCAAAAGCAGAGAGATTTGGGAGCGTAATTTTTTGAGTGACGCCATTTCAGCTCTGCATAACATACTATTTCCTTGGTTTGATAACCTTACGTTATAATTTTTTTCTCTCAATTAAAAAGTATACTTATCAAATATTACCATAAAACATACACAGCAGCTGCTTTAGCTTTAGGTATTCGTGTGCCATATTCGGCTATTCTGAATCTACAGCTCCACAGCAACTGAAATGATATTTCACCCTCTCCTCCAGTTTGGTCTTTGACCAGTGTAGTCAATTTACAATCAATGAACGCTTATCAACACTTTTTGTTGTTTCTTTATTTATACCAAATGGCAGAGTGGTTATAATATAATATAATATGTAATACTAGCATTCTGAACATGCGTTAACTATTTTAAATAAATATTTATTTTTAATTATATTGGATAAATATTTAACTGCTGTTGTTACACAATACTAAGCAATTATGCTTGTGTGTAGTGTTCAGTTATTTTAATGAAAATTAAACAGTTATTTTGCAAATTTGTGTAAAAATGTCTACTTAAAGCAATTAGATTAAATAATGAGTCAAATTAAATATTTAAATTTAATTTAAATAATAATTTAAATTAAAGTTTTTAAAATGGACGGTCAAGTCAAGAGCACTGCATTGAGGAATACAGTATTTTGCCCACAGGTCTCTTCTGCTCACCAAGGCTGCGTTTATTTGATCCAAAAATACAGTGAAACAGGAATATTATGAAATATTATCACAGTAAAAAATTATATTTGAACGGTTGAATTCTATTTTCCGTTGTAATATACTGTAAAATGCATTTTAATAATCAAAGCTGAATTTTCAGCATCATTACTCCAGTCTTCAGTGTCACATGAAACATTTCTAATTATTCTCCTGCCTATTTTTTGATGCCATCATAATTTGTTTCGTAATTCTTTGATGAATATGATGAAATGTGCATATTGCATAAATAGTAAGAGTAGTATGTTAGTATGCTATTCTGAATGTAGACAGAGAGAGAAAAAAAACCATTGAACCCTTAAAAACTGTGATTGGGAGACACTCAAAGACATAAATTGGAATGAGTTTGCGATTTGGACGGATATGTGGAGAGACGGCTGTGTGTTTGCGGCTGTAATTGCGTGATTGTGAACAGTGAGCTGGCCGGCATGCGTTCTTCTCCTCTCACGACAGATAATGAGAAGCCCAAAGCCAGTGTCTGCATCCAGAATGACACAATACTTCTACTCCTACTCTTTCTGTATTATATATACTAAGCACAGTATGCAAAATGATGTATGCAGAGAATACCCTGATGACCTACTTCATTTGCCAAAATGTGCAGCATATAAATATACAAGACACACTTTATCCCACAATGCATCGGGGCGCCCGATGTGTTCCAATGAACCAGAAATAATACAACATCTGTGATTTTTAACTTAACATATATTTTTTTACATAATACAAAAGTTAATAATTTTTCAAAGAATTCTAAAATCACTGCATGCTGTGCACAATTTCCTATACTATTTACAAATAATATTCATTATATACTGCATAGTATGCATTCATATTCCATTCTGAACAAAGCCGATTTCTCTCTCTCTTTCTCTCTCCCGTCTCTGTTAATGATCTGCTCGGCCTGCCGAGCTGAATCTGAGCGATGCCCACCGACAGCGCCACTCAGGCGGAAAGACACACACACACACACACACACACACACACACACACACACACACACACACACACACACACACACACACACACACACACACACACACACACACACACACACACACACACACACACACACACACACACACACACACACACACACACACACACACACACACACACACACACACACACACACACACACACACACACACACACACACACACACACACAGACATATAGAAGAGAGGAATATCGCAGGCCAGCGTTTATCCCGAATATATGAATAAACCCACACTGACACATAATCTCTCCATCACATGTGCAGAAGCAGGCCTAGGCATTTCAGCGCATGTAGACTTCAGACTCTCTATACTTGCATAATTGTGCCAGAAAACACACACACATGAAGCCACATATTGTGTACATTATAGTATGTACATTCAGGTCAAAAAAGGGAAAAAATGAGGTCTGATTGTGTCTCAACAGGATGCCACTGTATCTTGAGTCTTTACTGCTCATTGACAAAAAATTGGGTCCCAAACCCATATGATTGCTTTCTTCTGTGGAAAACAAAAGCAGATATTATTCACAATGAATGTGAATGAGGATTGAGACCGTTGAGCTTCAAAAAAAGTCTAAAAGTTACCATAAAAGTACCACAAAGCTACTATTCTATGTCTTCTGAAGTCACAATAGTTGTATTATTAACAGACAGACATCTAAGTTACTGTACACTGAAGATCTTCCCCTCTTCTGAAACACACAAATCTCTTTTGCGCTTGTTTTCTTAAGTGTAGGTGGTATGTGTAATGTCATAATACTTGAATAAAATATTTTAAAAGCCTTTATATATATGCCAACTCTAAGATTATAATTCACTGTTTTGTGACAATAAATATTTTGTCTATAGGTCTTTAGGAGTCTGTTCAGTCATAGATATATGTTAAGTGAAATGCGAGTGTGTATGCATGTGAGGATGTTGAATATGCGCTGTGTGTGTGTGTGTGTGTGTGTGTGTGTGTGTGTGTGTGTGTGTGTGTGTTTGTGTGCGTGTGTAGGCTTCAGCTTTTTAATGAAGTTCTCCGTTAAGTCTCCCAAAGACTTTGCATCCCTCATACCCCCCCATACACACCCCCGAGCGCGCACACACACACACACACACACACACACACACACACACACACACACACACACACACACACACACACACAACCAAATGACCCCTCCCCCCATCACAACACACACGCTCATGCACACAAACACTTAAAACACACATTCCAAGCATCCTCATTAGCAATTCATGAGCTGAGTCTCATTAGACACTAAGTTTTAGCGCGGGCCTCTGAAGTCGATGGCTAGAGCTGTTATTAATATTTCATATGTCTTCCCATTGAGGAGCTAAAAAAAAGAGAAGTTGCTTCGCTTCGGCTACAAAGTCGCTCCAGCTCTCCTCTTTTACCCCTTTTCCTCTATTTTCCCTCCTTTTTCCCCTTCGTTAGACTGCTTTTATGGACTGCCTCTTTCTTCGGCGCTCCATCTCTCCGCCCCTCTCTGGCGCACAGACCCTAACTCAAACTGACTTAATTGGGCTGTCTTTGTTCGAAGAATTGTGGACCTACCTTACGCTTTCCCATAGATTCAGACCAAAGATTGAGATGAAACCCATAGGAAAGAATAATCACAAATGAGATCCCTTTAATATCTCTAAGGAAGTCATCTCAAATGTGTATCCTCCAGCGTTTCAGAATTTTTTTTCTCTAAAATGTCTCAAAATGTTTGGCAGGATACCGAAGTCTGCAATCAAAAGTCATAAGAGATCTAAAACGAACATGTCTCATCATTCATTATGCTCAGTTGTTGAATCTGATGTCACACGTGAGCGTTTACGGATCAGACTGCACTATCAGATCCCAGAAGCAATCAAAAAATGGTGTTAATATACACTCGCTACCGAACAATCTTGATTCTAACCTTTATCTCCATGCTGAAATCTCAGATGACCAGACAGTGATTCATCTTTTCTGATTCATTAAAATATTGGTGTCTGGTACACCATTAGTGGAGACTATAGTGTATACTATATACTTCTGAAAGGCTAGTTTAAATGAAAAGTGCTTATAAATGACTATTAAGATAATGAAGGCTTGGACTCTTCACAAGCAGATAGCTCTGTAATCTTACACCGTGTCCTAACTATATGTGATGCGACAATTTTCCAGCAACAAACAATTTAGCACGACAACGTGACGTGACAGAATCAATCAAATATCGTGTGTGGGCAGGCTCCCTCTGGATGCGCACTGCACTCGGAATGAAATGGACACGTTTATAATATAATGCATCAATATTAAACCTTTTTAGTGACTGATACCATTCATTGAAAACTACCATTCATCGTATTGAGTTCGCGGTTTTAACGCACGTGTTTGCTTTAATTTATTTTCAAGATCTGAGGTAAGCTATCTCTCGTTGCTTTCAGTATGTCTATAAATAGGTGCGTTTCCATTACAGATTTGCACAAAACTTTTGCGATATTTTATAAATGTCGATAAAAAAGCATTTTGAAATGACGGTGTTTCCATTAACCAATATTTTGTAACTAAATGGTAGGCTAACCTTTTGCCTCTCGCGATAAGTCTTGGCAATGAATTTTGGTGATATTTGACGGATTTTGGATATATTTATGCAAAGGAGGCGTAAGCATGTATCTTTACAGAAGCAGTGAGGAGAGATGCTTCATAACATGCGTGGCGTGGCTGGAATAAACACAAGCATCGACTAGACTGGCTGCAGTCAGCTTCAGTGGCCGTATCTGAGCCACACTGCATCGCAGACATGTGCAGTGTAAATTATCTAAGCACTAATGGCAGGGAGCAACCACGTATTAAGTGTTTCTTGGAGGTTATAGTACATTGAAGAATGATTATATTACTTTTATATACGCCATGTAAATGCGGAAAAAAATGTTTCCATTGCACTTTTGCGAATTATTCCTTTTTCAAATTGCCTGAAAACTTTTTCTTGTGATAAATGGGAGTTTTTGCTAAATTTACGCATTTCCATAAGCATATTTTGAATTAGAAATTTTAATTTGCACTGTTTGAAGGGTAATGGAAACACGCCTAATATCCCGCAATATGATATTCAAACTCACATTAGACACTTTTAACATTAAATAAAGCACAGAATCAGTACTTGAGATTATCACTGTCAGAAATGTGATCGTCGCAGAAATAAAAAATGCTTCTAAAATAAATCTTGCGTTTCACTGTCGCAGCTGGTTAGGACAAAAACTCTGATTAACATGGAAAATATATGTTTTATCGCATGTCGTGTGTAGTTAGGAAACGGCGTTAGCCTGTCAAACATAATGTCTGGTTTGTGGCAATATTTCTTAAAAGAAGCTTCAGGAGAAATGTTTGAAACAACTTGTAAATTAAGCATATCTGAGAACTGATGGTCTTGTATCCCGGTCTAAGGGGTCCTTTACACGACAATGTTTTCAGCCAAAAACTGGAAACTTTTTATGCGTTTGCCTGTTCGTTAACAAGACAACCGCGATTTGGGGACTGAAAACGCATATTTTTGAATACGGGTTTCAAAGTGCAAGTTTTCGAAACCGCCGCCATTATCATTTCCGTGTAAACACCCAATACGGGAATCTTTGAAAACGGCGATGTCAAGCACGTGCGTAGTACGTGTCAGGTATGTAGACGTGCGCAGTGTTGATTTTAAAGTGCCCCTATTATGTATTTTTTTTAATTACCTTTCATGCAGTGTGTAACACAGCTCTAAGTGAATGAAAACATCCTGCTACGTTTTAAATATGAAAGTGCACCATGTATAAAGCTATGGTCTCTCAAAAGAAATAGTCGACTCTGAATCATTGAAACGAGTCGTTTTTAAAACGAATCCCAAACCGTTTCATGTTGACGTCAACATCAAACATTAGCATATTGCCCGCCCACTTAGGTGCTGCTCCAAAATAGCTGTTTCCCTGGTAACGGCTGTATACAAAGCAGCACTGCACACTGCTTTAAATTAAATCGACCAATCACCGCAGATTAGCATCACGCAAAGGAGGGGTTTGGAAAAATGAATCATTGAGCAAATAAGGTAAAAATAAATGCATGTTTTAAGAAAATGAAAGTGTTTTTTGACCTTGCATTCATGTGACTCCCCAAAACCAAAATATTAACCTTTCATAACCCATTATATGGGCACTTTAAAGGCAAACACGAACAAACATACACAACAATGGCGGAGTACATGGTACTGTTGTTTGTGCTCAAGAGTTTGCTAACGCTTCAGCAAAGTGTGGATTTACTTCACCAATATTACAACGAATAGCGAAGACGCATCATATAATCGTCACAGGTACTGTTTACTAACAAGGTGACAGCACCAACCACTGGCCTGGCCATACAGTAGTGATTCAGCATTTTTGGCCATTTTCGTGGATATGTGTAAACGCAAATCGTTTTGAAAACGTTGTTGTGTATATGTGATAGTTTTTAAAAAAGTAAGGGAAAAACTTTTCCGTTTTTGACTACATCATTGTCGTGCAAGCGTAGCCTAATATGCAGAAATATTCAAGCAGAGTTGATTTCCCCAAAAAAATTCAGCTGTGGATTCAAAACATTGTTTTTGTTTCTGAGATGTTTCCCAAAAACATCACAGAGTAGATTGTTGAAACTGTTGGTTTAAGATGCAGTGGTCTCAACAATCAACTTAAAATGTTTCGGGAGAAAAAGTCCAGTTTGACACCTCACACCAGCTCAAAAAATGGTGTGAGTTTGGGGTTGGTCTATCTATTGACCGTCCAGTGACAGACGGGAATGTGTTTGAAACCAATCATTATTTTTGCAAGTTCCAATTGCATTGGGAAGAATGAATGAAGGTGGAACGACGGAGCTCCATTGGGAAGAAGTCATTGACGGACAAAGAGCAGAGTGGCGTTCATGTTGATTTAGAGAGATTGGGCTACTGTGGGATAATCCCAAGTGAACCCAATAACCCCTGTAAAGAGGTTGGGGAACAGAGGGGCTCGGCCGACACGGCTTGGTCTGGAAATAAACACATGCATGAATACGTCAATAATGGCCGTGGCTCCAAATGTGTGCATAAACAAATGAACGAGTATGTGCATGTGTGTCTGTGTGGATGGCCAGACTCCCGTTCTCGACAGACGCCACATTCCCTGCGAATGAGAAACAGACCCGGAAAGAGAGACAGATAGATGTCTTTAACAGCCTGATTCGCGTGCGCGCAGCCGAGGAAAGAATTCAGAGTGCCCCCTCCTTCCCAAACCAACTTTACTCCCACTTTATCTGTGGGAGAATATGTGCCAGTGCTCCTCTGTCTCTCATTTAAACAGCACTGTCATGACAGCCTTAATCAAACCGAAAAACCTCACAAAGGCAGAAGAGCATGGCAGGATGGAACCAATTGTGATCTAACGGCAGCCAAAAAAATCCATTTACATCTGAGACTGTAGATTCGCCGGCTTTTTCTCCTCATTTGACCCTCTTCTCCTGAGCTTGATCAATATAATCTCCTTTTCACTTCGTCTTCCCACGTTTTTGGACGTTGGCTCCTTAGCCAGCTATGAGGTCACGGAGGTCCAGACATCTGTATATTTTTCATGTTCAACAATTTAATTTGTTCTCTTAATGAATAATTTGCTGTTTAAAACTCCTCATATGAATGTCTACATGCATAATTCAGTTTAGACAGTTTGCAAGAAAGTTTAGCGTCCGTGTTATAAAAATGATCGCTGCGAGATGCTGCTGGAGTGAACGAGGCCCGAGAGAGTCGTGAGTGAGCGAGTGTTGCCAGATCCAGCTATTATAAAAGCAGTGGAAAGTGGGATAATAAGTGGGGAGTTGCAGTTTAGGGTTAGCGATATCGTTATTTTATTTACAAAAGACTTTAAATAATTTCGGTTTTGTTGTTATTTGTTTTCTTAGCGATATCTGGCAACACTTCATCATCAGCACTTAAACTGACAGTAATCAAAAAAGCCCACGGACAGGTTGGTGCTGAGAAAATACCACATTTGGTACGAAAAAAAAACCTTCACAATATAATCTGTCAGAAATTGTATGAATGCTATTACACAGATATGTAGACTACAGGATGAAATAAAATATGCAAACACTGGCCACGAATAAGTCTATGCTGTTTCATTCAATATAGTAGTTCATTTTTCAAGTCATGCCAAAACACTCATAAGAGCACAAGACAAAGTTATCATCTATATGGCAATGGTTATTAATGAAAACTATAACAGTAATATAAGGGGTGGAATTAGTGATTTGAGGGCCCTTAGCTAATTCCAGGTATGGGGCCCCACCATTATACCTATGTGCTCTTTTATGCCTAACCTTTTTTTTGCATGCTCACTCTTATAGTTTATAGTTTATTTTTCCCTTCACAACCAGTAAATAATTAGTCAACCTGATGCTGTTCTAAAGTCACAGTAGGCTACCTTTTTTCACAAAAGAAGACATTATACATATTTATTTATAAATAAAACGCACAAAAAAGCACACAAGACAGTCATTTTGAAGCATCAAGATAAATAAAATGATAACTTGAAACACAATACTTTTCTTTACTGAGGTAGTATTACACAGCCTAGAATGCACAAAGAGTGCTCCCTCTAGAACCACTAAAAGCTGCCATTCACTTCAGTTCATTGCGATCTCAGGACTTTCCATTAATAAGCTCTCTACACTTCACAATGAATCTCTTATTTACATCATATCTACACTTTGTTATAATGAGAGGATTCACGAGCTTGCAGAACTCAGCATTTGACAAAAACTCAGCGTTTTGATCGGTGAGTGGATTCTAACTTAAATACTTCTGGTCATTGCGTTCAAGAAATCAACAGATATCTGTGATTGGCTACATTGCTCAACGCTGCAAATATGTTTTGCCAATATCAAATGGGGCCTCCTGATTCCCCAGGGCCCTAAGCGGCTGCTTACCTCGCTTAAATGTTAAGTCCGCCCCTGAGTAATATGTATTGTTGCATGAACAACTGATGAAATTATCCCCCACCTTAACTGATAGTTATGGTGCAATATGATATAATTTAACAATGCTCATTATTACAAAGCAGAGGAAACATATTTCACAAACATCTACATGTCTGTCTCTTTTAAAGTGTTTAGTGTATTTAATGAGTTGTATTTGTCCGGGTTATTGTAGCTCAAATCCTAACCCTCGCTAATTTTCAAAGCCCGGTTACGGCCATGGTTTCGTCTCACTCCAGGATGTTATAGCAGCGTTTTGCAGGGGTGTTGATTTGTTGCGATCTTGTTTCTTGCATCTCCTCTGAATTTGTGTTTAATGAATCTTTTGCGCACTGCAGCATAATTAATTTGTATTCTGTCAAGTCTTTTATCAGACACACCTGTGATGACACGTCGCTTATATCAGGTGTAGATTTGATAAATGGGAGCCGCGACGTGCTGTAGTGCTTAATGAGGAAAGACGGGATCCGGTTCCACAAACTTCACAAAAACCAGACCAGTTTGAGGGTAGTTTAACGAGTGGGGCCGGGTCGCTTCACAACAAAGTGCATGCTGGGAGGTGGCGTTTGAGTGTTCTCTTTGAACAATTAGAGGTAGTTTGCGGCCATCTTGTGCCGTCGCCGGCGGACGAGCACAATGGGATGCGGCGCGGTAATCCGGCGAGTCGTTTC
This sequence comes from Ptychobarbus kaznakovi, assembly GCA_027422405.1. Classification (NCBI taxonomy): domain Eukaryota; kingdom Metazoa; phylum Chordata; class Actinopteri; order Cypriniformes; family Cyprinidae; genus Ptychobarbus; species Ptychobarbus kaznakovi. The sequence goes on along the minus strand of CM049802.1, from coordinate 22,407,773 downwards.
ATGGGAAAGAGCGGCTGAAAATGGTGCTTCGGAAGGCGCCCTCACTCAGTCTCTTTACAAGCGCCTCTTTTATTTTCCCAGCACATGCTCTCCCCTGGTTTTGTGGTTTGTCTGACACCCCTCCTCCATCGCCACCCCGCTTGCTGTGTTCTTTATAAAGTCTTTCTCTTTCAACATCATACCCATAGCCCCTCTTACACCCCCGACGCACCCTCGCGCGCGCTCCAGCTCTCATACATTCAATTCCCTGTCTTCCTTTCTTTCTTTCTGTCTTTCTCTGCCTACTATGGTCAGGTCTCATGGGGAAAGACAGTTGGCAGGAAGCAGGCTTGCTGCCATAGCAACAGGATCACTCCCTCTCCCACAGGTCTCCTTAGCAACCGGTAGCTTGGCATTGTTGTAATGAGCGGGCCCTATGTGCCAGGCTAACAGAGCAGGAGTGTGTGTGTGTGTGTGTGTGTGTGTGTGTGTGTGCATGTAACCGAGCGCATATACTGTATATGTGCTATGTCTTATTGTGAAAAAGGGCCGCTTTGTGTATTCAATTCATATAAGAGTCTTTTGTCCTTTTTCATCAACTTGAATATTAAAGGATGTGTCTTAAACGCATTAATGTAGTAGGTTTTAATTAACAATCATGTGACCAGGTGCTTCCCAATCTGTTTGGGGTTTGATTAAAGCGATCAGCTCATTCCACGCCCTGCAACCGAAATAATCGATGCGTGACTTAATTAATGATTTACTAATTAATTGTGCATGCTCTGCCTAGAACAGAGGATGACTTTGTGCTCGATGATAAAGTCAGTCATAGTTGCGCACGCTCGTGTTTTTGCGGTGGCACAAAAGACTAAAGAAATGCTGCTTGGTTGTTGTGAATCAGTTGCTTGCATTTTGTCTATACATTTGTCACTATTATTTACCTCCGCAGTTAGTCACGAGCCAAATTAATTAGTTATTCAAAGGTAGTTCTATTAATTGTGCATGCAAAAATTAATTTTCTTAATCGGTCACACTTTATTTTAAGGTCCGATTCTTACGATTAGCAAACCATTAACCACGACTTTTGCCTCAGTAAACTCCTGATTTGCTGCTTATTAATAGTTACTAAGTCAGTTTTTAAGTTTAGGTATGGGGCAGCATTAGAATGTAGAATATGGTCAAGCAGAATATATGCTTTATAAGTACTCATAAATAGCAAATATGTTAATAATATGCATGCTAGTGTTACCTATTAATCTGTATTTTAGACTTATTGGTTCAGTAAACACATTCAAACTATCTTAAAATAAGATAAATGATAACACTTATTGATAGCATATTACTAGCATATTGGCTGTTTATTAGTTACTTTTAAAACAGATACTAATACCCTATTTTGCATGACCATATTTTAAATCCCTTAACCCTACCTATATTTAACAACCACCTTACTAACTATTAATACGCAGCAAATCAGAAGTTTACTGAGGCAAAAGTCGTACTTCATAGTGATTTATTATATTTTAAGTATCAAAAACATTTGGTTATTTTTGTGCTTAACCCCCCTCCCAAAAAAACCCAAACATTGCCAGTGGGGTAAGCAAAATAAGTCTTCACATCTTATGCAATTTTGCTTCTCATGTGAATTTATCTCGCTTTAAGGATGTTCAGATCCTTTTTATGAAAAACAAGAAATTAATATATATTTTTTAAAACGTGTATAATTATTCAGTATTATTTGATGTTGCTTTATCACAGCAAAGTTTATGTCACCACAAGAGGTGTGCATCTGCGCACAGGACCCAGGTGTAAGACAGTTCCTCTGAGTCGGTGTGATCTCCCACAGGTGTCTGTTCTCTCCACCTGTTGTGTGAAAGCTTAGCTAGGGATCGTTATGGTTTCAGGCTGACGCTGCTCTTAGCACTGCCCCAGTCTGGGCTGCGTGCCACGCAGTGACCGGACAAACGTATGCCAGGGGGCGGCTGTGCTACCCCATGCCCTGCTCCGCGATGGCGAAGAGCTTGCTTTCATGCCCCGAAGGTCTGGTCAGCTCTGGCATGCAGGGCGGATTTTCCGATACCCTGCACCGCTCTCAGATGCTCCTTAATCTGCCTACTCTATTTTTAAACCTCCCTCCCCTTTTTTTGCTCTATCCGTCCATCCTTCACTTCCTCCCACTCTCCCTCCCTCCCTCAGGCTCTCCCCATTCCCAGGGAACTTGGCCCGGCTCGCCCAGCAGCTCCAATTAGAGCTCGGTCCAAGGGGATGGAGTGCACTAGCTGGCTGCTCCCACCTACAGGCCCCCAGGGGCCCCGGCTTCTTTTCTGTGCCCAGTCTACCTCTCTCAGGTTAGGCTAGAGCTCCAGACGCGGCCCCTCCCTTCCATCCCGGTCCCTTTGGTGGGTGGGCATTCCACAGGGAAGCGAACGGATGAGAGTCCTTCTGTCGACAAAGCGTTGGCTGTAATGATGCTCTGTTTTCAGGATACAAATGCTGGGCTTCCATTGTTAACAATGAGTTATTTAGTTAATTTGTCGATTTGAAGACAAAACATTAAAGGTTCAGCCAAAAATGAAAAAGCTGCTGTTTACTCAACCTTATGTCATCTTAAACTCAAATGCTCTTATTTATTTATTTTTGCTGAACCACCAAAGGAGAATTTTCAAGGCGTCTCAACATTGTATGTAAAATAGTGACAGAAAATCTCCACTGCAGCTTTCAAATGGCAATTTCCATATTCAAACAGCTGCATCACGTTCTGTTATAGCATGCAACAACCGGAGGGGTTTTGGGAGTAATGATGTCAGACTTTGTGTGGCAGGTCAATTTAAGCTGAAGATTATGAACAACGATGAATAACGACTTAAATTTCTGTCTGTTCCTCACACAAATCTATTGTGTGATGTAGGAAGACTGCCTCGAAAAAGTGCCTTTAAACTTGCAACTCTTTCAGTGTGTTGACATAATTTCCACCGAAACAGGAAGTTAACCAATTAAGTTTTGTTTGCATTGCAGCATTTGACAGAGTGTGACAGCCACTTACATTTCCTTTGAGATTTGGTATATAACTTTTACTTCTAGAAAGAAACCATTTACAATGTTTAATCTCCTCCAACATTAAGGTGGGTTTGATATGCTTTGTGGTCCGTGCCGACTCATGCACATGATCCGCTCTGCGATTATTGTGTCTCTGGACCAGAGCACTGTGTGCACTATGGCAGTTCAGGTGACACTGACTTGAAACCAGACTTTATTTACCCCAATGGAAAGCATGATTAAACCCTCTAAATCACTCCCTATCCCCTATGTAGTGCAATATGTACCCTTCACAATAATAATATAATTAAATGTGTAAACACATTTTCAGTTGCAGCTTTAGTGCATTTGATGGTATAAGGGGAAGGATGCTTCAGATTCTAGAGAGCATTTGCTTGGTTAGAAAATCCGAAGCTGAGTGCAGAATGATGTCATGGAAATTGTTGATCCAAATTGGTGGAAGTGAAAGACTGTGCCTTTTTAATGATTATACAGTTGAAGTCAAAAGTTTATATACACCTTGCAGAATCTGCAAAATGATGATTATTTTACCTAGTAAGAGGTATCATACAAAATGCATGCTATTGTTTATTTAGTACTGACCTGAATAAGATATTTTACATAAAAGACGTTTACATGTAGTCCACAAGAGCAAATAATAGTTTAATTTATAAAAATGACCCCATTCAAAAGTTTACATACGCTTAATTCTTAATAGTGTGTTGTTACCTGAATTATCCACAGCTGTGTTTTTTTGTTTAATGATTTATTTGTTAGTTTGTTTAGTTTAGTTCATGAGTACCTTGTTTGTCCTGAACAGTTGGGGAGAAAACCGAGGACAACGGAGGGACTCATTTGTAACTATTACAGAAGATTCAAACACTCACTGATGCTCCAGAAGAAAAAAAAACATGCATTAAGAGCCAGGGTACTTTTCATTTAGTATTGCCCTTCATAAGCTACAAAGGATAGTTACATGTTTTCCAGAAGACAAGCTAAGTTAAATTACCCTGATCTTCAAATTCAAAAAGTTTTCACGCCCCGGCTCTTAATGCATGGTTTTTCCTTCTGGAACATCAGTCAGTGTTTGAATCTTCTGTAATAGTTGCAGGAGTCTCTCAGTTGTCCTTGGTCTGAAAAGATGGATCTCAAAATCATACAGTCATTGTTGGAAAGGGTTCAAATACACAAACGTGCTGGAAAACCAAATAATCTGTGGGAGCTGATGGATTTTTCTGAAGAACAGCAGGAAGTTTAACTGTTCAGGACAAACAAGGGATTCATTGAACAACTATCACACTTTGCAGATTCTGCAGGGTGTATGTAAACTTTTGACTTCAACTGTATCTTCAAAATTTTAATTTTGTGAATGTTTTGGAGCACACTAGCTTACACTAGGTATCATACACTTGTTGACATTGTAAATAGTTAAAGAAAAACCGGGCATACATTAAATGACTGAGGATCACACACTACCACACTTTCAGGTCGTTCCAATCATGACAAACACATGCCTTGTTGTAAGGAGACAAATGACAAATGAAAACAACATGCGTTATAAAATCGGCTCAAAATAGCAAACATGTTTCATATCCTCTGGCTTGATGGAATCAAAGTCTGAAGCTAACAAATGGACTCTGTGTCCATCATACACCTTGTGATTTTCTATGAAACCTGTCAACTCAAATTTGCAGACAACTTGTCCAGACTGTAAATAGGGACATAATCTGGGTAAGTGATGTGTAGTGTATTCCAGCCTTTAGTCGTATGGTGTTTTGTAACAGACGTGGCTGGAACAACATGGAAGCCTAATAAAGACTCAACTTGGAGTCAACATAGAGAACATGTTTTACTGAACGAATGAATACATAAAACACATTCTGTATTAACCAGAAATAAGGCTGTTAGCAAATGTCCGTTAGCATCATTATCATGTATTAGGATTGTTCGATCCTATAATTTCATATCGCTCCATCCATCACATTGCCCACACCACTCTCTGCTCTCCTCCACTCGCATTAATCGCCTGTGAGTTCTTTCTTTTTTCCCAAACAGCCGAGCACCGCCCGTGACATCACTCACAGGAAGTGCATCTTTAGCGTTGGCTAATATCCATCGATTGCCTCCAGACAGGCTTAGCAGACGTGCCTTGTTCCCACACAGAACTCTCATTTTAAGTCTCCTCGCCTGCAGGAGTCCTCTCTCGCTCTCTCCCTCTCGCACAATGAACGCAGTCAGCGCTTTTATCTCCTACCCCACTTGTGCTTATTATCAAATAAATGCGAGGCAGAGAGATACCCATTGACAGTAGCATGCATAATGACTGCTGGCTGTGTAAAATGGATTAATAAATAATGGGTGAACGCGGCTGAAAACAGCTTTTCCAGTCTTGCGAGCGCACGAGAGCTCAACAGAACAATCCCCCAGCACACGAGCTGTGCGTTCCGGACCGCGTCGAATGGAACACTGGGCAGAATGTAAAACAGAACGCTGCCTGGAATACTCGGAGGAGTCTGCTCAATGAATTAGAATGCTCTTAAAAATGAGAAACAGATCGCTTGGCAAATGCTTTGTGGAATATTTCGCTAAAACTTCCAGGTAGATAACGTCTTAAACGGTGTCTTTTATTTCTACTGAAGTGCGACCGTAGCTTTGACCTTTTGTGCTGCTCAGAAACTGAATGAAATCTAAGGCACTTTACGTGATCTTGCGTGAAAAAGGAGCCGTGATCCTTCCAAATCCCATTCATTGCCCATAGTGAAGTTGATCCAAGCTCTCTAATCCAAGGCCTACATCAATGAATTGTGGACTGAAACACTGTCCCATAGCATCATTTGATTAAAGCTCCTTTCTGGTTCCACTCTGAATGGATCATATTCTGGGTATTCATCAGTAGGTGCTTTTGGGAAAAAGATTATCTGACTAGGGAGCTAATCAGGTCACATGTCAGATCTGTCTTTTTCAGATTTGTTTGATACTGTGACATCTTTGTATTCCCCTTCAATATATTTGAATCTCTCAAATTGTCCCTGATTTCAAAACAAACCACTGTGGTAATGTAAGTGTCGAAACCCTTACTTTATAGCTGTATGATATTTTGTTTTTGTGTGTCAGGGCAATTGTTAAAGCAGAACTTTCCATGTAAAAGCAGCCCTTTTTATGACTTGTCGTGGGCAGATGTGCCTAACATGAAAACAAGAGGGCGGAGGCGACCAATGGCGCCAGGCGGTCAAATGCATAGTAATAATCTTGGTTCATAAACCTCAATTTGACGAAATGTACCAAGCTACATACTAGCATAAAATATAAAAGATGGTCAAATTGGGAGCAGTGTCATTTAGCAGTTGCTCCATTCCACAAAAAGGGTACAAGACTTGGAAGTATACAAATTTAGTCAGTTGTTTTATTATTTTCTGTTCTGTATATTATGCCAGAGAGTCCACAGCATTGCATGTAACAAGGTTCAAATCTAGCCTGGCAGTAGTTGGTATGTAGATATTAATGAACTGAAGTGGAATGTGCCATTTCTTTGAGGAAGCATGGGTACCCTGAATCTAATCTGCAGTCTATTTAGCTATGCAATCAAATTCTCCTAATTTTCCATCAATGCAGATTATTACGCCCGTCATCTCTCTTCCTCTACACATCTCCTGCATGGCCAACATATGATCCCTTCAATCCCTCTTACTCTGTTGTGTTCCAGGGGTTATAGTCAGCTAAGGGGCCGTCAGATTTAACCAGGATTAGCCTTAGATTTCTCTGGATTATGCAGGCTGGAGTGGGATTAAACCTGATTGCCAGATTTTTCTGGTTTGCCGGGCATATATTTTCTCCATTTAGCACACTGTTTCTGTCAGGAATCTCAGCCTTCATGTTTGTGTTTGACTAGCAAGGTGTTTACAATGCTTGTAATTAAAATGCTAACTGATGTCAATTTTGGCCACTAGTAGATGTTACTCAACTGTATCCAGTATCCAGTTGTATCAGGTGGCAGTTAGAGACAAAGACTGCATTTTTCCCATTGGTAGTTGTTGCACTTTGTTGAATCGGCAACATGCTTTTGCTTACTTTATATTGCCAACTATCTCTGACCATGAATCCAAGCTTTATTGTAATTTTCAGACCTTAAATCAAGAAGTTGTTATGTCTAAATGCCACTCTAAATCTCATCCTTGCAGAAGGCAACAATTCTTTACTGGTGAAACATCTACAGGTACATCTCATAAAATAGAATATGGTGAAAAAAGGCAATTTTTTCTTGTAACATTCCAAAAAGTGAAACTTTCATGTATTTTAGATTCATTACATGTAAAGTAAGACACTTCAAATGTTTTTTTTTGTTTTAATTTTGATGATTAGAGCTTACAGTTAATGAAAGTCAAAAATCCATTATCTCAAAATATTAGAATATTTACATTTGAGTTTCAATAAATGACCATCCATACAGTATAAATTGTGGGTATCTCTTGTTCTTTGAAACCACAATAATGGGAAAGACTGCTGACTTGGCAATGATCCAGAAGACGAACATTGACGCCCTCCACAAAGAGGGTAAGTTACAGAGGGTCATTACTGAAAGGGGTGGCTGTTCAATCAGTTAAATGCAAAGCTGACTGGAAGGAATAATTTAGGTAGGAAAATGTACACAAGCAACAGGGATGACCGCAAGCTTGAGAATACTGTCAAGCAAAGCCGATTCAAACACTTGGGAGAGCTTCACAAGGAGTGAACTGAAGCTGGAGTCAGTGCATCAAGAGTCACCACGCTCAGACATCTTCAGGAAAAGGGCTACCAAGCCACTTCTGAAACAGAAACATCGTCAGAAGCATCTTACCTGGGCTAAGAAGAAAAATAACTGGACTGTTGCTTAGCAGTCCAAAGTCCTCTTTTAAGATGAAAGTAAATTTTGCATTTCATTTGGAAATCAAGGTCCCAGTGTCTGGAGGAAGAGTGGAGAGGCACAGAATCCATGTTGCTTGAAGTCCAGTGTGAAGTTTCCACAGTCAGCGATGATTTGGGCTTCCATGTCATCTGCTTGTGTTGGTCCACTGTGTTTTCTGAAGTCCACAGTCAATGCAGCCATCTACCATGAAATTTTTGAGCACTTCATGCTTCCTTCTGCTGACAAGCTTTATGGAGATGCTGATTTCATTTTCCAGCAGGACTTGGCACCTGCTCACACTGCCAAAGTTACCAAAAGCTGGTTCAATGACCATGGTGTTACTGAGCTTGATTGGCCAGCAAACTCGCCTGACCTGAACCCCATAGAGAATCTAGATGAGAGACACCAGACCCAACAATGCAGATGACCTGAAGGCCACTATCAAAGCAACCTGGGCTTCATTACACCTGAGCTATGCCACAGGCTGATCACCTCCATGCCACGCTGCATTGATGCAGTAATTCATGCAAAAGGAGGCCCAACCATGTATTTAGTGTATATAAATGAACATACTTTTCAGAAGCCTGACATTTCTGTTTAAATTATCCTTTTTTATCGATCTTATGAAATATTCAAATTTTCTGTAAGCCATAATCATCAAAATTTCAAGAAATAAAGGCTTCAAATATTTCACTCTATGTGTAATGAATCTATATAATATATGGGTTTCACTTTCTGAAATGAGTGACAAAAAATATTGACCTTTTTCAAGATATTCTAATTGTTTTAGATGTACCTTTACTATAATAAAATTGGGATTGGCAAAACATTTCTTTGTCAGAATACACCAATAATGCTGACCAAATAACTGTGTTGTTACAGTCGACACTAATCAGCTAATCAAATCACTTTTATTGTCACATCACCACAGCACATGCGCCTTGGTGAGTGAAATTCTTGAGAGTGTGCTCCAGACAGTACAGAAACAATTTACATATAGACAGTACATACTTACAGACTTATACAGATGACAATGTGCAATATACACTATCATATAATACATATACTCAGTACACACAGTGTACTATTAGACATACTTACAGTTATCGATACACATTATACACCATATGTAAACATTATAGATTATGTACATATATATACACACAATAATATGCGAAGGTGCAACAGATTTTACATAAGCTGGATACGCAATGTCATGGATGGTATCCAGTGGTAGCAGATAGATTGTTGTATTAGTGCAGTGTGTGCGTGTAGTCCAGTTTGAACTGTGTTAGAGTTAAAGTTAAAGTGCAGTGCATTACGTACCGTAAAGTGGGGGTATGCTGTAAGGTGTATTAGTTCTGACTGTTCATTAGACTATACTATTCATTAGCTAATACTCTTCAACCTCATATTTCATAGAGAGGTCATCATTACCGCATCATTATACTGGGACTTTATGTGTGCTTTGATAATAGATTGTCAGTTAGTAGTTGCAGATCTAACCAGAAGAGTATCTGTGAGAGCCAAAGCAGGTCACAAGCAGACGGCTACATGGCTGGCCAGCGAATGACTCTGAGGCAGAAGAGTTTGAAGGTGTCTGGGTCAAATTCCGAACCACAGACATGCTATTTATAATGCTTACCACAGGACACAACACCACAGCAATTGTGACTTCATGAATAATCTGCTTTCATCAAACACCCAGCGCTCTACCTCTTCCCACGTCTTAATGGAGACACTAAGGGCAAAGAGCGGATCTTTTCAGCAACTAAACGACGACTCGTGGCCTTTCAAGTCTGAGAGTTGTCATGTTTTAAAAATGCAAGCTTTCTACAACAAGCTCATGTGCAGACGGCTGTTTGGTGAGCTGAGACGCGGAGTGGCGGGGTGCTGGTAGCTACTCTGAAGTCATGCAGCCTATAGTTGACTTGCTAATCACTGTTCCTCTGAGACAGCTCAAGCGACGGTGTGACTGCCGATGATTGAAGCCCTCTAGTGAGATGGGCGAGTCGTCTGACTGTCAGAGATGAAAGGATGTTTGCAGTTTACCTGCAGCATCAAATGGCATCTGCCTCTCTCTTCCCCCCGCTTCTCGCACGTAGCTCCTCTCTTCCCGTTTCCACAATATTCATGGTTACCCCCGCAACAGAGCGCGCTTGCCGGAGCTGTCAGGGCGTCGCGCTCAGATCACCTTGCGCAGGTCGTTTCGGCACGCAGTTCCCACTCGTGACACCGCGCTTCAATTTTGCTTTGATTAAGTCAGCCCAGGAAGCATCTGGCTCTTTCACCAGCATGGGGGCTCGTGTAATTTGGCAGAATAACCGAAGGAGAATAAAAAACCCTACCTCGGGGGCGAGGGGACGTAGATACATCTTGCTTATCCAATTTCTCACCGTTCTGAATGGGAGCGGCGCAAAATGCAGCAAATCTGCCACCGGTGTTGGGGGAAGAATTAGCCCCTCAGGTGTGAGGTGACACTGAAACAGCACGCTCTCTGAGATTAGCCTGCTTTACAGTCGATATCCAGCTGTAGTGTAAATTTTGCCAAGGTAATTGGCTCTTTTCAGTGAATGATATCTGACCACTCCTGTGAGCGGTAATGGTTCTCAGAATCACTACGGAAAACAAGAGGCTGCTTTCTGTAAGGGGGTGCGATGGAGGATTATGGAGTATAGATGGGCTGATAGACGCACTTGAAATGTAATTGTATTGTGGATGATTGAGGGACAGGAAGTAGATTTGTTTTGTCTTATTTGCATTTTTTTCTTCAGTCAGAGCAGGTGAATGAAATTAGTAGTGTGATTTGTGGCGGGATGGAGGACGAGCGAAAAGAGAGTGATAAACAGATGCGGGACACAGGGAAAGAGATTAATGAGTGTGAGAACGAGGGAATCTGAGTGAAGGAGGGTGTGAAGAGGCTATGCAGCTTTGAGAGAGACGGTGTGTGTTTGTAGGGAGTGGAGCTTGCACTACATTATTGTTGCTGTGTACACATGTCAACACATTATATGCATTGTTGGTAATGTTGAAAAATTTACGGACAATTGATAAAAAGAAACAAAGAGGGAAACAGAAATCAGTTAAGATGATCAGACTCTGATTATTTACCAAGCCAAGAAATGAGAGAAATGAAAATTGTCCCGGGCCCTGGGATGATCTATAAACTTCGCGTCTGTGGGAGAGGGGACCAAACATAACTATTTTGTCCCGGATCCCCTGGATTTTAAGCACGGCCATGGTGTGTGCACCAGCATACTGTGACAAGAGCATGCAACGGGGAGAAGCAGATTGAGGGATTTGGCCATTTTGCTTTGTTCAGGGATGGTTAGGAAAAAAACAGTTCTAGCCTGTTTTGTGTTTTAATGCTGTACTGTCTGAGAGTAGTCTGCCTCATTCTTCTTGTTTGTATTTCTTGTACTTGTTCTTGTACTTGTATTCAATCTCTAGCTAATTAAAAAAAACTATTTTCAAAGTTATCCTTTTCAACCTCAGAGGACACTAATCAAAAGAAAAATGTTTAATTTCAACTGATTTTTATAATATAAAATTAGTCAATAAATATCTTGTTGGTTTAAATTATTTCTGAATTGTATGCATGGAGGTAATGAATACATACTTTAAACATGCTATTGAGAACCTTTACACTGAAGTAATGACTTTAATATATGCAAGACCTTGCTATAGTGCGAAATATAAAATTCATTGTTAGGCAAGATGCACACAGAGGAATGTTTAGTTGAAAGCTTTTGCTGTGACTTTATTTACTATATAGTACAGCCTTGAGCCTTCATAATACAAATTAAAGAAATGTAATTTAATTGAAATCATATTTATTGAATCTCTAAGAAATATAAATATGAAATAACTAAGGTTCTGTGAGTTCTGTGTGGTAGTATGCACAAAAGCTACTGGATGTGAACAGGTGTTTCATGTCATACTTGCTATAGTGCCCAGCTGGAACAATGTATTGACCAATTCACATCCGAGACTATAACTATCATAAACATTCTTGACTCCATTGCTGTTGTACACCAAATAAATAGATGCATTTCTCTGCTGCATCTGTACCACTGAATAATTTCTCTCTCTCTCTCTCTCTCTCTCTCTCTCTCTCTCTCTCTCTCTCTCTCTCTCTCTCTCTCTCTCTCTCTCTCTCTCTCTCTCTCTCTCTCTCTCTCTCTCTCTCTCTCTCTCTCTCTCTCTCTCTCTCTCTCTCTCTCTCTCTCTCTCTCTCTCTCTCTCTCTCTCTCTCTCTCTCTCTCTCTCTCTCTCTCTCTCTCTGGTTTCCTTTGTCTGGTGCTCCTCGAGGATTGCTAGTGTGCCAAAATCACGCCTCGTCTTGCTTTCTCGTCTCACTCTCTGGCTTTCCCTCATATTTCCCCAAGACTGCAATCGATAGAGGCGTCTGTGATCAGGTTGCCACGTGTGGTTCATTTGGGTAGCCTTGACTACGGTTTGATGTGCGTGTGGACTTGGTTTGGCTAGCTGCAGTGTGAGTCAGAGAAAGCGTGTGCCATGCAGGAGCTGGTCTGCTTACAGTATTGATTTGCCTGAGCAGCCAAGAGGGGTTTCAACTCTTGTGCCCTGAGCTGCTTTAGAGTTTTTTATAGAAACTTCCAGAGATTAGCACCCTCAATGGTTTTATTTTGAATATGTGTTGATTTGAATCACACTTTCTGAATACGCAATACTTCTAAAAAACAATTTTTGTATTACAATGAAAATTAATCCTTATAATATACCATAGTTCAGGGGTCTTCAGCAGGGGGCATCCATCAATTACTGTCTGAAAAAAGTAAAACAATGATAGTGTATAATTGTGTATATCATCAATGATTATTTGGACACTGTACTGTATTTCTCGTAATAAAGTACTTAAATATATTAATATGGTTTTTAAAGTATATTATTATAGGTCAGGCCTAATGCAACATTTAGTTTTATGCATATGTAATAGGGGTCCTTGCCCAGTCTCTCTCATCCGCAAGGGGGCCCTTGGCCTGAAAAAGGGTGTTTACATAACTTACTAAATATCTTACTAAAGATTAAGACACACAATGTTAGTAAACCTCAATTCAAAATCACTTATGCCTCTATCTTGTTTCTTCCTGTTTTCTCCTTCCCACAGAACTCCATCAGACACAACCTCTCCCTACATACCCGCTTCATCCGTGTTCAAAATGAGGGAACAGGAAAAAGTTCCTGGTGGATGCTTAACCCAGAGGGCGGAAAAATGGGCAAAGGGCCCCGAAGAAGAGCTGTATCCATGGACAATGGCACTAAATACCTGAAGAGCCGAGGCCGAGTCAGCCGGAAGAAAGCAGGAGCTGTGGGAATGGGCCGAGCGCTTGGAGGACCTGGAATACAGGGGTCACCAGAACATGGAAGCCCAGCTGGTAAGGGAGTAATGGGAATTGGGGGTGAAGAGTTTGATGCCTGGACAGACCTCCACTCCAGAACAAGCTCCTCTGCATCAACGTTAAGTGGATGCTTGTCTCCAATTCTGGCTGAGACAGAACCTGATGAACCAGAGGAAGGAGGACTTTCCTGCTCAGCCTCCCCAAGACTCTACCCTAGCCCCACCAGCACAAGATCTCCGGCCCTGGGAACAGGGGGGCACTGTCCATCTGTCGAGCTCCCGCACCTAGCTGATCTAACTGGAGCCATCAGCTTGGAAGAGGGCTACTCCCAGCCTCTATCACTTAAGCACAATGGCTATCACTATGGCCCTGGACCCAAAGGAGAGACATCCTACTGTGGAACAGTCTATGGCCAACCATCCATGGGCATGCTTAGGCATCATACGCCTATGCAGACAATTCAGGAAAACAAGCCTACCAGCTTCCAGCGTGCTCTTAGGGCATACTCAGAGAACAATGCCCTTGAAAGTCTGCTTGCTGGAGGGCCACAATACTGTGGTAAAGACATTATTGTGGGGCAAGGAGCAGCATCCCATTCCCTTATGTCACAATCTAATAGTGCTGTGCACTCTCACGGCCATAATCAGAGCCAGAATCACAATCATAACACCGAGCATGGCCACAATCGCAGTTCCAGTCAGAGTCTTCACAACGGCCATGGAGTAACCCACGAGCAAAGCCCAAGCCATCATCACAATCCCAATCAAGCTCATAACAAGCATCACCCAAGTCTTGACTACAATCATCACAAACACCACCGTGGCCATGACTACATTCAATCTCATGACCACAAACTCAATGCTAGCCCCAATCCTAACCACATGCACAATCACCTGCAACACAACAACTCCAGACAACCAGACCTTTCTCCCAGGTTGAACAATGACATGTTGCAACCCTACAACCACAAATCACACAGCCTTTATGGCTCACGTGCTCACCTCCCTTCTACTGCCCTGCCTCCTAACCCTGCCAGTGTCTTGGACGTACCCCAAGACCCTTGTCGCCTGGCTTCAGCCCCCCACCCTCGCCATCAGTCCTACCCAGGTTCCCTCCTCCACCAGGGCATGACAGAACCCTGGCAGGGTTATTACCACCACATATCACAGAATCCTAACTATCATGGCAACCACCAAGCTAACCATCACCAGGATCCTCACAACCGATTGCAGTCCGAGCTGGAAATGGATGTGCACCAAAGCAGTCTGGATTGCGACGTGGAATCCATCCTCCTGAACGACTTCATGGACTCCACAGAGGGAATGGACTTTAACTTTGACGGGTCCCTATCACAGGGTGTTGGCATGGGAATGGGTCTGGGAATGGGAATGGGGGTTTTTGCAGGACCTCAGCAATCACACAACAGCCAGAGTTGGGTGCCTGGGTGAACCGTGGGGGCATTGAGGACCTACATATAGGCAAGCGTTAAACCATACAGCCTTCTGAAGGGCAGCAGGTCAAGTTGGGAACTCACATGAACGAATTGACCAATATTCCCTTTTGCTGATGTCAGATTCTGGACTCATGATTATCCCTTGCCCCATCCCCTTAAAATACCCTATCCCCCCTCCTTCTATTCCATTTTGCCTGCTGTGGAATAATGTCATAGCGCCCTAACAGTCCTTTATGTGGTTCATGTCCTTCAGTTTGTGCTTAATTCGTCACCTCCATGTCTTTCTGAGCAAAAGCTCTGAAGCACTTTACATCGCCATCCATTCCGATGCTGTAACGACCACCTCGCGACCTGGGAGGAATCACATTGTCCGCTGGCCTGGGTTTAATGTATGCAAACGACTTTGTTATCCTTCCTGAACAAAAGAAAAAGTAAATAAATAATTAAGCGTTGGTGTTGTTTTACTAAACATGAGTACAGAATTGAGAAGTTGCTATAGCTGTCTGAGTGTCTGTGCTGTCATTTGTGTATTCGTCAGTGTGTGCGGATGTGTGAGTGTGGAGCTGCTTTTCTTTTTGGTAAATGTACGCACCTCCTCCCAAGTAGATCTATTGGATGTCCCTTTATTGTGGGCCAGGACAGTCATCCATCAGACACACTCTATTGATATTCAGCATATCCTTTTTAATCTCCAGAGTAATGCACCAGCTATGCATCACTGTTGCAAATAGAATGTGATGCTCGGAGAGCCCAGGGCTGTTTTTCCACCGGACACACAATGGCTTAATGTGTTTTGGCGAAAGTGATGATTAAAGTCACTCTACAGTAAGTGTGTGTGTGTGTGTGTGTGTGTGTGTGGGGGGGGGGGGGTATTAGAAGGAGGTAGGGAGGGCAGAGATAGAGGGGGAAAAGGAGAAATGCAAATATTATCACTATAACCCCTTCCTCTCCATTCTGTGAATTTATAAAGCTTTCCCTGTAATGAAATAAGGAACGATCCAACAATACCGCACATCCTGTGCAGGGCTCTTTCCTGGTTCACCTCGGCATAGCTACTCTGTGGCAGCCTTCCTCTGCCTTTAACCAGTGCACAGGCTTTATTTCGGCTACATTAGCATTCTTTATCCTTTTGCCTATGCAGTGTTAACCTAGGTAATCAATGAAGATTGATCTAATTTGAATTTTTGTCAACCCTTATTAACTGTTGTGAAAATTAACGAGTTAAAGCTTGACTAACCTGACTAACTATTTGATGGCAGTGCTACCTCAAGGTTGCAAAATGAAAGGTGTTGTCTCATATATGGTTTTATAGAATTCCACCATCTTCCAGAGTCTTTGTTTCCTACACTAGTGAACTGCATGCTCATTAATTCAGTCAGCCAGCAAAAAATGGGTGCTATCTTCTCTGTACAGACTTCCCCTATCATGTTGCCCTTATCCAGTGATCGCCTAGACTCAAGTAATTAAGTGCAAGTGTATATTTTCTCATTCTGGATGCAAAATAACACCAAGGATAAAAATAGAAAGATTCCTCTAATTATGACATGGTTTGGAAACATATGAGGCAAGTACCATAGATACCAGTTGTCTTAACCTGTTATGGTCACTAGATAGGGGTGGGCGAAGTAATGGAAACACCACATGGAAAAGGAGCTTCACTATGAAGCAATTAAATCACCATTACATGACTGCAAATACAAAGGAGAGTTTATTAGGTTGATTGCCAATTACAAAACATGTCAGGTCTAAAAAAGCTCTGACAGTTAGCACTTTGATATGAGAGGTTTCAAAGCAACGTGAGGCGACTAACAGGCTTTTAAAGTTCCTGTGGCTCAGTGGTAGAGCATTGCATTAGCAGCGCAAAAGGTTGTGTGATCAATTCCAAGGGAACACACATACTGATAAAATAATGTATAGCCTGAATGCACTGTAAGTCGCTTTGGATAAAAGCGTCTGCTAAATGCATAAATGTAAAGCCGAATAGTTTGTATGTGAATTTCTGGTGCATTCATGTCAAAAATTAATAAATAATTTATTTGTCAAGGGAGACAGGATCAAAAATAATGATAGTATATGCCAAACAGAAAATATGCATTGGCAAAGACAAACAGAAGTCGCAACTCAGTGCACTCTGACAATCAAAAACATAAAGTACAGCATCAAAAATCGTAGGTTATATGAATCAGTATTTATCTTACCAAGTCTTCACTAAAGGCATTTTCGAGCATCAGATAGCAAATGCACCATTCACTTGTGATGTCCCATAATTACAGGATTATAATGTATCCACACACACTACTAAACAAATGCAAGAGTAATTTCATGGCTGCCAGGATAAAGTCACCTTCCATGGCCAATCACCAAATCAGAACATCTTTGAATTTTTATGTACATTTCTGAAACACAAAGAGCAGATTCCACCCCCTTTATTACTAAAGAATTGGAGAGTTTTTTTTCTTTTAGCATTCCAAAAAGAACTTGTTGTGAAGGAACTCTTATTAATTCCTTGATATTTATATGCTGTTTGGTGTTTCAGGTTATTTTGTCCACTCTTTGTATCCTTACTTGCTTTTGTCTACCATTATTGATGTTTCAAAAAGTGCATCCTCATCCCCTACACTCGTTTATTTATTATTGTTTTTTTATATATATGTTGCCAGGTGCTTTCTCAGAGGCTGAAATTGTCCAGAGATACATGACTTGGATGCAGCTTTTTGTTCTGCTTAAATTTTTACGAAGCTGACAGAGAGTGAGTTGAAAAGGACGACACTAGGTTGCTTGAAAAAAAAAAGCCCACACAGATAGAGATGGCATGTGTGTTTGTGTGCATGAGAGAGAGAGTCTGTCAGAGTAGCTTCCCTCAGCAGAGCTCTTTGAATCAGGCCAAATGTCAAGTGGCTCTCTACAGTGTTTCTCACACGGCCCGATCAGATAGCCATCCCTCTTTCTCACTGTTTCTCTTTCCTGCCAAGGACAATGAGGCCTGTCTTCATCCGCTTTCATTCCTGTCTTTATGTTCTTTTCGAGGTGGCCAGGAATCTGTTGTTATCCAACTGTGATTTTGATTGCTGGCCTACGCCTGCTTCAGTGCTCAGCTTCATGTGTGTGTGTGTGTGTGTGTAGCACAGTGACGTACCTGAAATGACATGAAAATGAATTTAAATTGTGCCCTGGTATTTACTATGCCTGGTTATCAATAATATACACAGTTTATATTTATTGGGTATAAAGATGGGCTTGTGGATGACAGTATGGAGCTCCTGTATCCCATTCATCTATATTACAAGATCATGATTCTATTAAAGTTAATTTCTGTTACATGCTGTACAAAACTCTGTATTGAGAAAATTGTATAATATTTTTTGACAAGCAAATATCAGTTTTATTTCTTTTTTTTAAATGATGTATCTGCTCATCTTGTGGCCTGTAAAATAAAACAAAAGAAAACTTGAAAACTTGAAAGCCTTTTTCTGCCAATGTGTGTAAAGACTTTTTTTGGATGCAAATTCAATCGATTTGGTTCAGACAACAATGCATTTGAATGCACTTATTACAGTATATTTAATTATTTCTGAGTGAAACGGAATACTGACTGAGGAAAAGAAAGGGACAGGCTTGATTTTAGCGTACGTCCTTGGTTTCTCGAGCTCGCAGTAGTACGGTGGTTGAAGGGGAGTAGTTAAGAATGTACACACACACACGAACACGCACACGCACACGCACACACACACACACACACACACACACACACACACACACACACACACACACACACACACACACACACACACACACACACACACACACACACACACACACACACACACACACACACACACACACACACACACACACACACACACACAGTGTTGGTTTTTATGGTTTACGGGACTTTCCATAGGCGTAATGGTTTTATACTGTACAAACCATATGTGCTATTGCCCTACACCTACCCTACACCTAAACTTAGCCCTCACAGGAGACATTTCTATTTTCCCTCAAAAAAACTCACTCTGTATGATTTATAAGCGTTTTAAATTATGGGGACACTGAAAATGTCCTCATAAATCACCTTCTCCTTGTAATACCTATGTCATACCCATGTCATTATACAAATTTGTGTCCTCATAAACCACATAAACATGCCCACACACACACACACTTTTACAAATAATTTTAGAGAATTTCAGGAGAAACTTCTGAGACAAAATAAATATTAAATAAACCCCATAAATGATAATTCAATTAACCCCTCTACAGTATGGAATATGATATCAGTGGGGAAAACAATATTTGTGATGTTTTTCCTACTTAAAATTGGACACTATAACAATATTAATAAACATTTTCGTATTTTTTTTTTAAGTGTGCTGCCTCAAACTAAAATTGTACCACAACGGAAAAATTTTAACATTTTACATTTTCATGCAGAAAAAGACATATATTTATGGAAAACATACATTTATTTAACCAAACACTTGAACAAACAGATTTATCAAATTTTTTATGTATTGCACATCTCATATTTAATAAAAAGTAAAAATTCCATATCCTGCTCTCAGGCATCATTGTACCATTGTGGATCATAAGTATAACTAAACTTTCATATCTGCTATCATACCAAAACATAATCAGTGAAAAAAAATTAAAATCATAACCTTATATTAATATGCACTTTATACTTACAAGCATGCACATACACACACAAGCACATGCATGCTAAATCTCTTACTTCACTAATGACACCTCATTGCTTGTGAAAGACCCAAATATCAAATATCATATACTTATATTTTAACCTAGTATGCCTGTTAATGTGTGGCCTTATGCGATTCCATTAGGGTACAATGTTGCCTTGAGGCAACATGCAGTTTTTTTCAATTTCCTATGATACATTTGATGAAATAGTATGTAAAGTTTTTTAATTCTTCTTTACTTTCCAATGAAGGTGACTAAGATTTTCGTAGGCTATTATATGTATGGAAATTGATGAAAAATGCACTTTTCATTGGACAAAATATGGATGTCCTGAAAGTTCAAACAAAAGATGCGTTCGACTTTAAGCGGCGCTGCACTGAATGGTCAGTGTATGACATCAAAGTACCTTGAGAGCCATTCGAAAGCATAGGAACCATCTGCTCTCTTATCGCTAACGCGGTACTTTGATGCCGAACACTGACCATTCTGTGCAGCGACGCTTAAAGTCGAACGCGCCTAACATGGACCCCTGTTGGTCATATGACCACTTTTTATGTTCATTTATTAGTACTTGACTTCTACTTCCCTGAGACAGCATTGGTCAATTAAATGAGTGTCTCATTTTATTAAAAAAAAACATATATTGTGTTGCCTGGAGGCAATACGGTACCATAGAGGGTTAAGTCTCCAGAGCTATGAAAGCATGACCCCTGAGCAATAAATGTTTCCTTTGGGATGCCACGGAGGTCAATGAGATTAATACTCAATATGTGTGACCATGTGTGTCATGAGAATTTCATATGGTTTCAACAGGAAAGGCAGTTCATATTAAAGGTCATAGAACACAGAGTCCGAAATTTTCGCAACGTTAAAAAATAAATACGACCTCATGCGGTGTCAATCACGTTTACACACTGCCTCCGAAAATTTCGTCTGTTACAAAATTTTTTTGATCAGGTTAGATTTTCTGCGTTTTCGCATCCGTAGCATGCATTTTGATAGGAAAGGATGAGGAACATGGAAAAAAAAACGGAAAAATGCACACAGAAATTTCAGACTCAGTGTGCAATGACCTTAAGAATCAGCATTCCAAGACCTAGTGAGCTGCTGTTTATTGCTGCCTTGATTTGAAATGCTTTACATAAAGGCTGGAATAAACTACACGACTTTTAAAATGTGAACATTGATCTGAGGCATCATACACTTACCGACTTTGTAAATAGTGACAAAGGAAAACTGGGCATCATACACTACTCGAATGAAGATCATACACTACCAGACTTTAAAGTTTTTCTGATCACAATGAACTTACGCAGAAATATGCGCCTTGTTGCTAGTATGACAAATGCAAACACATGTGTTCTAAAATCGGCTGTAAATATCAAACATGTTTGATATCCTCCAACTGGATAGAATCAAAGTCTGAAGCTAAAAAATCTGAGACTGTGACCATAATACACTACGTGATTTTCTGTGGAATCTGTCAGCGGTAATCTGCAGACTGGCTCTGACTTTCCTCAACTAGCCTTAACTTGTTCAGACTGTAAAATCGGGTGAAATCAGGGCAAAAATCGCATAGTGTATTCCAGGCTTAAACAGCAACTCCTCACACAAATGCAAAGTTTGACATTATCATGTTGCTAAGCTAACAAAACTTTTCTATAATTAGCTAAACAAATATTTTGGAGAATATTATGCATTCAGTACTGAATATAATATACATTTATTTAGAATTTACATTGTTCAAAACTCTGCCATCACAAAAATGCATAATTCATTCTAGCATTGCCTTCTCCACAAAGGATACAAGCAATGCTGCCTTAGAATATGGCTAAAGTGAAATAATTATGCTGCCTACCTTTTTGGACAGCCATCATATTGGAAGCACATTAATGATAGGCAGTTCACTATAGGTTTTGGAGCATAATGTGTATGCGCTAATGTAAAAGTGCATAATTTACTATGCATAAGGCTCGTTATGATGCTGTTCCACAGCTGTCCTCATCCCTGATTCTCACTGAGGGAATGCCGGCATCTGCAGTGCCATACTGTTCCACATCCTCTGAGGTTCACTCTGGACTTTCCATAGGCGTAATGGTCTGTACTATGATTGCCCTACACCTACCCTACACCTAAACTTAGCCCTCACTGCATTTCTAAAAAAAACTCACTCTGTATGATTTATAAGCGTTTTAAATTATGGGGACACTGAAAATGTCCTCATAAATCACCTTCTCCTTGTAATACTATGTCATACCCATGTCATTATCAAATTTGTGTCCTCATAGGCTAAGCACACACCAGACTGGTGGCACACACAGGCACACAACACACACACACACCAGGGTGCAACACAGGCACACGCGCACGGCACACACACACAGCACAACCTCCAAACACACACTACTGCACTCTTGCACTGTGCGTATATATGGCTTAGCGAAAAGTTTGGACATATGAGTTCATGTACTTGACTGAGACAGCATTGGTCACGAGGCAATACGGTACCATACTCCATCATGTGAGCAATTGTTTCCTTCTCCTCAACAAAGGGTTTCAACATGGTCATAGAACACATCCGCTGACCTCATAATCACGTTGCCTCTACAAACAGGTTAGATAAGCATGCCATGGATTAATTTCAGACTCAAATTTACAGCATTCCAAGACCTATGAATATTTGAAATGACATTCTATTTTAATGAACATTGATCCATCATTTTTTGTAAATAGTGACATCATCATATACTTGAAGATCATACATTCTGATGAACTTACGCAGAAATAAGTATGCAAATGTGTGTTGGCTGTAAATATCTGTTTTGGATAGAATCAAAGTCTGAAGCTTCTTGTTGCTCTGTCAGAATGCTGTCTGAAACTAGCCTGTTCAGACTGTGGGTGAAATCACAAAAGCATAGTGTGGCTGTGCACCATGTTGCTAAGGCTGCTGTGCCATTGTGCCATGTGCATTGCCTTCTCCACCATGCTAGAATATGGCTAAAGTGGCTACCTTTTTTCATATTGGAATTAACCAGTTCCCTGTAAAAGTGCAGTGCTCAACACCCCTGCTGTTCCACAGCTATCCCTGAGGAAGCATTCTCACTGAGGGAATGCCGGCATCTGCAGTGCCATACTGTTCCACATCTTTCTCTGAGGTTCACGCAAACACACACACACACACACACACACACACACACACACACACACACACACACACACACACACACACACACACACACACACACACACACACACACACACACACACACACACACACACACACACACACACACACACACACACACACACACACACACACACACACACACACACACACACACACACACACACACACACACACACACACACACACACTGCTGCTCATCTAATTGACTCCACTCATCTCTGGCTCTGCCTCGCCTCCACATGCGACTGTGCGTGAGCGAGAAACGGACAACTCGAGTCGTGAGAGAAAAAAGAGAGGGAAACGGTACTGGAAACACATGCTCACTGTGAACATGACTCCTCCCCTCTTCCCTTGGGAAAACGATAACCATAAAAACAGATTATTTTAATTTAGTTTCAAAGGAATAGTCCATTCATGAACGAAAATTCTGTCATCATTTACTTACATCATAACCCCTTGTTGTTCCAGACCTGTTTGACTTTTTTTTTCACACAAAAGCTTCAAATCAATCTCCAAATGCTGTCTGTCAAGCTCCAAATATATAAAACCACCAAAAAAGTGTCTAGATGGCTTGTGCATTATATCCTGAGTGTTCTTAAATCATGCTATATTTATTCATTTTTTTATGTCTTTATATTTTTTATATTTCAGTTTTAGTTTATCATATTATATTTTAATATTATATTATGTTATATATTATATTACATATAAGATCCATATAGACTATTTTCAAGTTCAAGTTAATTTATTTATAAAGCACATTTAAAAACAGCCACAAGACTGACCAAAGTGTTGTACATTAAAATCAAACCATAAACACATATAACAAAAATAACAAAACATATGAATTGATATATGAAACAAACTAACAGAATAACAGATAAACATACTGAAGACAGTAATAATCAAGAACATAATACAATGTTCTAAAATGGGATATTAGTTGGCCAGATCAAATAAGTGTGTTTTTAAAAGTGACTTAAAATGGATAGGGAAGGTACCACTCTAATCTCAAGAGGCAGATTGTTCCATAATCGAGGCCCAACCACAGAACAATCCCCTCTATGTTTGAGTCTGGACTGAGGAATTAAAAGGAGATTTTGATCACTGGATCTTAGACTTCTAGAGGGAATATAAAAATGCAACAGGTCTGCAACAGGTAAAGATTTGTACACTAGTAAAATACATTTTAAATTGATTCTAAATTAAATAGGCAGTCAATGGAGGGCCCACAATATAGGGGAGATGTGATCACATTTGTGACTATTTTGAAGAAATCCAGCAGCAGTGTTTTGGACCAATTGTAGGCGAGTGATTTGTGACTTTGAAATACCGCAATATAGTGAGTTGCAGTAATATAAGCGTTAGGTAATAAAAAACGGTGAACAGCCATCTCAAATGTTGTAGCATTTCAAAAGTGTTTGACTTTAGACAGAAAGCAGAGTTGGTAACAACTGGAACCAACTACAGATTAGATATGTTTATCCAATTTTAACCAGTGACTGTTTGCTGCTGACACATGTTTTGAGATTGAGCTCCATCAAATCATTTATTTATTTTTTATACAGCATAATTTTTATTTCTATAACGTGTGAATATATATCCCCTATCGCATTCTGCAACAAAAACAATCAGAGCGCCTTGTTATCACAAGTTTTATTTTGATTTCCTGAGTCCACTATTAGCTAATAGCCCATTAGCATTGCCAGCATGGCTGCCGCTAACGCTGCCCGTTAGCATCGTGGCTGCCACTAACACAGCTAATACCCTAGTCACACACATTTACCATTGTTTCACTGTTACTTGCTTTAATGGCGGATTTGTGTCTACCTCTGAGTGCAGGTGAGGACACGTTCGAGCTGCATTCGGTGCAGCTGGAGCTGGAGACAGTGGAGAAGCAGAGCCACGAGCTGCTTGGGAAGCTGTCCCAGCTGAAGGAGCGGAGAGCAACGCTGGAAACATCCCGGGCTGACGCTCACAAGTCCGGGGTAAGTATGGAGCGTGCTGCTAACACTCCCACCACCTCTCCTCCGTGTGTTTCTCAGCACAGGCCCTGTGCACCCGGGACGCGATCTTCCCAGATGTACTTCCCTCTAGCGCCGGGAAACCACGGGCCCTGGGTGCAGCAGCGGAAGAAGCGATCCAGGCCCCGGGCGACGACCTCCCCCCTTCCGCCACCTCCGGTCTTTGAGATCTCCACCCGCAACCGCTTCGTTCCTCTCCGCGAGACGGAACATGATGATGTGATCGTCGGAGACTCCATTGTCCGGCACGTTCATGCTACGTTAGCTGAATGTAAAGTGCACACTCACTGTTTACCTGCTGCTCGTGTTCTCTATGTTTCTGCGCAGATAACCGCAATCCTGAAGGGCAACGAGAGCATTGGATCGGTCGTGCTGGACGCGGGGGTGAACGACACCAAGCTGTGGCAGACATAGACACTGAAGAAGGGACTTCAGGAGCCTGATCGAGACAGGTATGCAGCACATCGCCCGCGACGACGATCATCGTGTCAGGACCTCTTCCCACATATAAACGAGGACACAAAAGGTTCAGTAGACTGTTTGGTTTAAACGAATGGTGGTTGTCATGGTGTAAAGATCAGAAACTGCTCTTTATTAATAATTGGAATCCAAATTACAGGCTGTTCAAAAAACACGCTGCATTAAAAACGTGAAGCTGGAGCGCTAGTCAAAGTCGCAACAAAAAGAGTGTGCGTGCTTATTATGATTATACGGATAATCTGCAGGAAGCGCAAAAAGACAATAAAGGGTGAGATTATCAGTGCGTCATGTATTCACTCAGATAAAGACATTTTCATTCTTATTTTCTTCTTAAGAAAAAATTTAAGATGTTCTTAAGAATATATTTGAGAACTTATTCAGAATTTTTCAAGAATTGCACTTAAGAACATTCTTACGAACTTTGTGGAATGTATCTTAAGAAATTTCTTAACTTATTTCTTAAGAAGATTTTCGTGAATCTAGCCCCAGGTAGCGGTATATCCAGAGATAGATGAGAACAAGATTCCATAAAACACTGATTCAAATTTGACCCAAACTTAGAAGAATAGGACCGAGACAGCGTTAAAGCTTTCTTAGTAAAATGAGAAAGATTAGGAAGAGACATTGATAATAAGATCGGCTTATGGTCAGAGAGCAGAAAATAAGATAACTCAATGTCAGAAACGGCAAACCCATGAGAGAGTACAATATCTGAAATATGGCCCTGACCATGAGTGGAGTCCTTTATCCATTGAACCAAGCTAAAAGAGTCAATAAGATTGAGAAACTCCTTCGATAACGGGTTTGACTGACAGCATACATGGATGTTAAAATCGCCCACTAATAAAAAGTGGTCATACTTTATGGCAATATTGTCAATAAATTCAGTAAATCGCTGTATGAAGTCCTTTGCTGAATGAGGAGGGCGGTAGATCACCCCTAATAAAACAGGACCATTCCAGTCGAGATGGAGAAGCTGAAATTAAAAACTGGTACAGAATGACAGCGCTCAAGAAAAGAGTCTCTTAAAATAGTTACTAGTCCACCCCCTTTCCTATTCAGACAGGGAGAATTAAAAAAGGTGCAGTCAGCCAGAACCAATTTGGAAAAAGGAGTTAAATCACGAACCTTGGTCCATGATTCAGTGATGAACATAAAATCCAGACTATGAGTAGTGAAGAAATCGTTTAGCAGAATTGTCTTATTCAACATAGATCGAGCGTTGATTAGAGCCATTTTTGGTGGGGGAATCACCTCCGAAGAAAGCGATGCTCTGCTCAGCGAGTGCAGGTTACCAGGATTCACTCCGTTGTGCTGGCGACAGAGGCCAATCCGAGGAAAGCCATCCAAGGAGATAGGGGACGGAGACAGGGGACGGAGACAGGGAGAGAACAGGTCAAATCCACCTATAATGCAAATTCAGCAGCCGCCAGGCAGCAGGGCCATGGCATAGCGACTCGCAGGAAAGGCCAGCCCGAAGGTGTGCCTTCAGTTTGATGGTAATTCCACCCCGACGCCCGTGTTTCCTCCTACACTTTCTCCGTGAAGTGCTGAGAAGCCACCGGCAGATACACGCTGGGATGTCCACTAAAAGGTTCCCGTGGGTTTTATTAAAAACGCACTCCATGTCCGGCTTAAAATTGTCCATAAATGAGGCACGAATATCCAGTAGAGATTGTTGGTCGTAAATCAAAAGTGCAACGCATTTCAAAAACCAAAGAGACATCCATACACACAAAAAAAGGAGCAGCAGATGGCATGCCAAAGACACATGCGCCATCTTGAAAAAAACTAATTGAAGAATTCATATTTTAACAGTACTTCATGATTAAACAACAACAACACTTTTTTTGAGATGCTGGTCAATATGAACTGTTGTATACATTTGCTTTTATGCATCTAGCAGTCACTTTTATCCAAAGCATCTCACAAAAGAGGAATAAAGCAATTAATCAAAGAGCCAACAATCTTTGTAGTAGGGCCTACAAAGTTCCAGTATTAGTATAAAAAATAACAATATGAAGATTCTTCAAAAATTCTCTATTTGAGTTTCAAGGGGGAAAATAGTTTTGGAACAAGATACAGGTTAAGTAAAAAATAACAGAATGTGTCATTTTAGACAAACTAATCCTTTAAACTTGCATCCATATAGGATAAGCTGTCTGGAAAATGGATGGATGGATGATCTTTACCATTCCAAATATCAGGTTAATCAGGTTAATGTCTGAATATTAAGTAAGAAACTGTCTCCACGTGCTCTCTAAGAATCAAGCACAGCCATTAATGCCAGACAATAGAAGCTTCCGGATTCACGGGCCCTTTTCATCCCTGAGAGCAGGATTTGTCAAAACAGCATGTGTTATTGAACCCGGGTTTCTCACCGCGCTCAATGCAAATGAGAGCAGCCTGATTTATTCCTAGTGTTTGATGGATTTATTCTGACAGAGGAAGTGACAGCGCTGTGACAGCCATGCCCCCCCAACCTTTTCTATTTCAATTCTTATTCTATAATGCATTCTATTCTGAAATTCTTTCTCAGCTCTCAGGGCTTTTTCCTTAGCATTGTGGTGTAGAAAGGGCTGCATTATTCATGATCATATATTCATTGTCATTTCATCTACCACCTCTGATTTGCATTCATCTCCATCCCCGTATTCTCTGATAACTGTGGAGTCTTTGTAAATTTGGTAAGGAATAGGCTGATTTGTCTTTTGAATGACTTCATTTGTGGTTCATGATCTACACACCATGCAGTTATATGAACTTGTTGAAATAGTATTTAATTTGACGAGGCACATAAGCCTTGAATTACATTTGACCGAGAGGAGAGTTGTTTTAATACTGAAGCGTCATTCACACCGGCAGCGTTTTGCGGTGGCAAAGCAACCAGAAGTCATTCATTTTTAATGAGAGTTGGTGATTTGGGACGACTGGCGTCGCCTATGAAGCCCAGCAGTTAAACTTTATGTAAATGAGCAGTAATGTAGGTAAGCATACTGTAAGGCCCGGCTCGATCGACCCAATGACGGCAGTCGTTCAGCGGGTGAAGGGCTTTGCGTATTACAGTCTTTCCTTTTCACGACACAACAAGAACATTAAAATGGAACACTTCTTATTATATATTTTGTCTCGTTATTTCATCTGACTCCATAAAATGAAAAGGTTTTAATGATATCTGTGCATCATTAAAACATGAACGAATGATTGATTATTCTTTTCAGCTCCTTTTAATACTTTACCCGCTCAGATATAGGGAAACTATATCGCTCAGAGGCCCTGTTTTCCACAGGTCTCACGGACACAATCTCGTCAGGCCCGGTCATCAGTCAGAGGTAAATTATGGTTATGTATCTAAGATTTGCCGTAAATTCACACGTACACAATCAGAGACATCGAATAACCCCCTTGGAGTCCCCTCAGAACTTGAGTTCAATAGTCTTTCTTCAGTAAAGGTTTTTGGCCACTATCAGATATGTTAGCAGATCAAATGTACTACATTCGTAATAGCTTTGGACTGGTCAAATCCTTGTTTAAAGTAACATTAAATCAAAAGTCAGAGGTATGGACGTACCCGAATTCAGTCTGATCAGACGGCGTTCGCCGTCCCTGAATGGAATTAACCCGTCCCTACATCCAAGTACACTTAAAAGATGCCGGATATTAGCCGTCGCTAAAACTGACGCAGGCTTGCGGAAATATACGGATCCGCTACTCTAATAGGGAGAAAGCAATCTTTAGAGGTAGTTAGAATAGAATCAAACGTTACAATTTATTGACCAGGTAATCGAAGCAATAATTCAACACTCCAATGTTACAAGAATAGAATCATCAGTTAACCATACCTGGAAATGAAACTACACACAAGTGGTCTTGTGTGGGCAGTCAAACCTACAGACGCCCAGAACTTTGTGTCCCCTTTCCTTATATACCCAGATAATTCAATAAACCTACCAAATGGTGGTATCTTGTCATTATAATTAGTCTTTGGAATTTGCAACCAAAAGGCTCCTGATATCCTGTGGCAGGGAATGCTTATTTACATACAGGAGGTGTTTTGAATAGGAGATCAGGGGGAGGGCACATCCCCAAACTGTACACTATACTTCTCAGATTTTAGAACTTCTTTTAGCTTTTCATTATGATTGGGAGAATGAGACCATTTTACCAGGCGCACTGAGACATTTCAAAAGATATCAAACATGTATGGTTACTTTTTTGTACACATTACATTGCATGGATTTTCCAGTGAATTCTAGGTGGTGAGGGGAGGGGGAAATGATGAGACCGTCAGTACAGGGTGTGGACCCCCCAGTGTGCTGCGTCCTGGATGTTACTGTTACATATGCAAGAGACAGTTTTGTGGATTCCCAGGCTGGGCCTTTTGTCCTCTCGAGGGGGGGCCCAGATATCCTGGCACCAGCTTACAGTTCCTTCCTCTGGCACTGTTTTGGGCCACTCACAGGGTTCCCTGCAGTGTCACTTCAGTCGTTGTAAGGTGGTACTCTGTTTGGAGGATGACGTTCTGTACCAGGTCCATCGTGTCGATCAAGGCTTGTGTTCCGTGTTCATAAAAGGTGTCGTCCCACCATGGGGAGACCTCTGCGTCCTTTGGCATCCTTCCGAGGATGTCGATCTGGCCCATAGAAAAGTCCTCTGTCACTTCCAAGCAAAATGAGTGATCAGCAGGACAGGTCAGTCCTCCATATGTGAACGAATTCATCTCACTGATGACACACCACTGTGTATGAGACACCTGGATAGCATTTGAATGGCCATGCAAAGATTCAACATTTATGAGTTTGCTATCATTGGGAGAGAAAGGTTGTAATGTGTTACATGTACAGACAACATAATTGTGAGTTTCATGACAACAAGTGCGACTGGTAAATAAGGTCTCAGTACCCTTCAACGTCATATATCCAGTGAGGTGATCCCATTTAATTACCTGATCTTTAACTACCATGCCAATGGATCGAATATTAGTGGAATTTGGATAAACTTGATCTGGGTGGATTAAAGGAAAAGTGGCAAAAAATCCAATACAACCAATACATTCGTTTCCAGTATACATCATAATTGTGGATATTAATTCTGAATACTTTACATTTTTCATTTTTTCTGAAGAGAACCATCTATGTAAATCTAAAACCTCAATTAAATCGTTCAAAACATGTCTCGGGGTCTTGTGAAGACGAAGATCTAAAATTTCCTGTCTTGTTGCAGTGAATAAATCTTGTGCATATGATCTGCAGGCTAAGTCACGTTCGATGGTACGGGTCTGATTGAACAATGTGTGGCTGATCGTTAGAAGCGCCTGCGCCTCGGAACGAACCGCTTTGATAATATTGTCATTGCTATTGGTGATGTGTTGGAAACCAGTGGCCATCTGATCTGTCAACCATGTAGAGAATTGAGATTGTTTGGTTATTTTATAAGTGTTGGCTGCTGAATTAATTGATCCGAACAGGCCGGCTATACTGCTGAGCAGGTCTCGTTTTGAGCGAGCAGGTGGAATTTGGGCGGCAAGTCTGTCTTTGTAATCAGAAATTAAATCATCGATTCGTGACTGTAGCCATGCATACGACTCATCATTAGTATTACAATGTTTTGTATAGGCAGAGAGTATATTGGAAATGTTATAAGTTACATGTGTCATTACCAAATTTACATCATGTAATAAAGTCTTGTTGATGTTTCCTCTAATCAGTCCACCAGGAGGAATTGAGTGCAATTCTGGACACCTTTTGGGTTTAGTGTATCCACAGGTGGTCAAATTAAAACAGTACTTAACAGTCCATGAACAGTTGTGTGGATTGGTGAAATTGTCTATGCTATGCGAACATTCCCCGACACAATACATTCCTTCCTTTCGGTTGGTCCAGACAAAAGTTTTTGGTTTTGGCTCGTTAGGTGTGTACGACGTGAGATCGTACATTAGTTCGGTGAATCTCATATGTGTGTCATTATGTGTTTCTGTATGTGTGCACCTATATGTTGCAGGTTCCAAATTTTTAACATAGTAGCACAATTTTGGGTCTATGCCATTGTTTTTGTTTTCGTGTAGTGTGTACATGTTACCTATTGTGTCACCTGGATCTATTTTAAGTTGATACCAGGCGGTGAGGTTGTGCATGAATTTTGGTGCTCTAGTGTGTCCTGAAATGTTTCTTGTAGGTGGGTGGGTGTTACCTGAACTACAACAAATTTGTGGTGTGCAATTTGGATCCGGTACTAATCCGGGAGGCCATGTAACTGTCTCTTTTGGTGCGACTGTGATTTTTTGTGTGGATGGCCCCTTGGAGTGTTACGCAACACCCACCTCCCACATTTCAGGTTGTGTGTGAGTGATTGGTGCTCCCCAGAGTGGGAGGATTTGATTCGCTACTACTCGTGCCACTGTGTTTGCACTGTTAAATTGGAAAATTTGTCAGTTATCACAAGGCAATAACGATATCCCCCTTTGGCACTAGGTAGTGGGCTTATGAAATCCAATTGGAGTAACTCCCAAGGTCCCTTGGGTGGCTCTGGTCTACACAGTTTTGTATGGCCAGGCTTGCCTTGGTTAATGGTGGCACATACGATGCATGTGTCACACCATCTTTGAATGTCTGATGCCATTTTGATTGTATGGTGTCACTGTCACTTCTCCAACACAACACTAGGGGGAGCACTATCTACTCTCAGGCCTAAGTAAAGAGGACTTTACATTTATGCATTTATTTAATTTTAACTTAATAAATTATTTTAATTAATTATTATATATTTTTTCTTTTTCTCTTGAGTTAACCAGATCACCTAGGGAAATGAAGTATGGCCTACAGGTAGTGCCAGACTTGTGTTAAGTCTGAAATTAGAATTTGTGGTTTCTAATTAAAATTTATGATGTTATAATTAAAATTAATAGGATCACTTAGGATTATAATTTACACGTGTAATCTGCAATTGAGTTGATAAATCAATATTGTTGCAAAATGTAAACAGGAAGTGTAATTAATTATTAAATGTAATTAGAATTTTCGAATTCATAATTAATTATTACATTAATTTACGGCTTCTAAATCACTAGTTTTGGATTCCCATAATAATAATTAAAATAGTTTCCAAACTTAATCATTCCTCATTGTGTCATTAACATCATCATCAAAAAATAATAATAATAATCTGTTATCCTAATTACTTGTAAACGAAATTCAAATTTCTGGCCCTCTTGATAATGATAAAGGTTTTACTGTGATTGTCAAATTATAAGATCGCTTGTGATTAATCAATGGATATTGTTGAAATCATTTTATCGATGAAATTAATTTAAAATTAATTTGTAATCAATTATGACATTTAATTAATAATTAAAAATTCCTAACAATAGCAACTCATCCACTGAAGTGTTTAAAATCAGAAAAGCGGTTATAATTGAATGAAATCAAAATCACCATATTATCAAGATGATGAGGTAATACTAAATTATCTTCTAATAACCCACCAGTTATTAAGCTGGTACCCGCAAAAGTTAAAAGACTTTAATCAAATGTTAATTCAACCGACCTGTGAAATTTGTGTCTAGAGCATTCTTCGCATGTTAACGGGCGGCTGATTGTTGTGATTTCATCATCCGCATTTGTCATGGTTTTTAACACTGCGATTTTAACTGCTTTCTTTGGCGAGTCGTTTGATTTTGTTCGGGTCTTTATCGGGCTTCGCAGGCTCGGCTTTTCTGGCCACAGGCTCACAAGAGCTCGGTTACGAATTTCTCTGTGTGGCCTAATGTTACACGCTAACGCAGATTTTGATTCTTCGCTTTTAGTTTGAGTCTCTAACTCGGTTTCATCCAGTGCTGCTGTGCTTTCCCTGAAAAGACATGTTTCTCGTCTAATTCTTATCACCACCGGGTTTTTCGGTTCCGGTCTCAAAAATGGGTATTCCGACCCGTACTACAAATGTGTCTATATGGTGTAAACAATATTTCCCTCAACTTCTAAAAGGCAAAAGAAATATACTTACCACAGCAGCTGGATATTGATGAGAAAGAGATCAAACCTCATGTCCCAAGGAGAATTCAAGTCGGATGTCGCGGCTGGAATGACGTACTCGTCTCTGCGAGAATCACGTTCTCGTCTTTGCGAGAATCACGTCGGGGTCACCACTGTAAGGCCCGGCTCGATCGACCCAATGACGGCAGTCGTTCAGCGGGTGAAGGGCTTTGCGTATTACAGTCTTTCCTTTTCACGACACAACAAGAACATTAAAATGGAACACTTCTTATTATATATTTTGTCTCGTTATTTCATCTGACTCCATAAAATGAAAAGGTTTTAATGATATCTGTGCATCATTAAAACATGAACGAATGATTGATTATTCTTTTCAGCTCCTTTTAATACTTTACCCGCTCAGATATAGGGAAACTATATCGCTCAGAGGCCCTGTTTTCCACAGGTCTCACGGACACAATCTCGTCAGGCCCGGTCATCAGTCAGAGGTAAATTATGGTTATGTATCTAAGATTTGCCGTAAATTCACACGTACACAATCAGAGACATCGAATAACCCCCTTGGCGTCCCCTCAGAACTTGAGTTCAATAGTCTTTCTTCAGTAAAGGTTTTTGGCCACTATCAGATATGTTAGCAGATCAAATGTACTACATTCGTAATAGCTTTGGACTGGTCAAATCCTTGTTTAAAGTAACATTAAATCAAAAGTCAGAGGTATGGACGTACCCGAATTCAGTCTGATCAGACGGCGTTCGCCGTCCCTGAATGGAATTAACCCGTCCCTACATCCAAGTACACTTAAAAGATGCCGGATATTAGCCGTCGCTAAAACTGACGCAGGCTTGCGGAAATATACGGATCCGCTACTCTAATAGGGAGAAAGCAATCTTTAGAGGCAGTTAGAATAGAATCAAACGTTACAATTTATTGACCAGGTAATCGAAGCAATAATTCAACACTCCAATGTTACAAGAATAGAATCATCAGTTAACCATACCTGGAAATGAAACTACACACAAGTGGTCTTGTGTGGGCAGTCAAACCTACAGACGCCCAGAACTTTGTGTCCCCTTTCCTTATATACCCAGATAATTCAATAAACCTACCAAATGGTGGTATCTTGTCATTATAATTAGTCTTTGGAATTTGCAACCAAAAGGCTCCTGATATCCTGTGGCAGGGAATGCTTATTTACATACAGGAGGTGTTTTGAATAGGAGATCAGGGGGAGGGCACATCCCCAAACTGTACACTATACTTCTCAGATTTTAGAACTTCTTTTAGCTTTTCATTATGATTGGGAGAATGAGACCATTTTACCAGGCGCACTGAGACATTTCAAAAGATATCAAACATGTATGGTTACTTTTTTGTACACATTACATTGCATGGATTTTCCAGTGAATTCTAGGTGGTGAGGGGAGGGGGAAATGATGAGACCGTCAGTACAGGGTGTGGACCCCCCAGTGTGCTGCGTCCTGGATGTTACTGTTACATATGCAAGAGACAGTTTTGTGGATTCCCAGGCTGGGCCTTTTGTCCTCTCGAGGGGGGGGGGGCCAGATATCCTGGCACCAGGCTTACAGCATAAATAACAACAATGTATTTACGCTGAGAGACCCACAACAAGCGACTGCAAGTCATTTTTTTCCAAAGGGAGTTGGTTATATGACATTACAAATGACAGAGATCACTGTTGATGCAACTTTGTGTCCCATAAATATGCATGTGAATGGAGGAGACTGGAAACACCATCGCATACAAAACATTTAGCATTCCCCTGCTTACAAAAGTGGCAAATTTGTATGACATATGACGTGACCAGAAGAAGATCACAGTAGACCTTGGCCAGTTTCCTGGATGGCAGCCAGATTAACCAATCATGATCAAAGCAATAAGGTAAAACAATCAATAGAAATAGTTTTAGCGTGGTAACGTTTTTTTTCAGGGTCGATTGCTTCAGTCTGTTTCTGTCTGTTGTGCTGCTGTGCGGTTTGTGATTGTAGCTCTGCTTTTTTTCTTTTAATCTTTACCTTAATTTCGTGCTGATGGCCTGCACCCCAGCAGAGTCGGTGCGGAACTCCTGTCGGACAACATCACCAGAACGCTACGCTCTATCTGACTAGTAAGCCAATTCTCCAATAACAACTATGATGGCTTTTGTTCTACCCACTTAAATGGTAAAGGTACTTGCAGTGTCCAATCTATACAGACTGTGTCTTATTCCCCGAATAGTGAGATCAAAATATAAATTTAATGCAGGATCTAGAACAAATCTGATCGTGATTAAACCAGAAAAATGCAAAATAAATGAACAAAAACAATTAGTAAAACTTGGGCTCCTAAATATCCGGTCACTCACACCGAAAGCAGTTATTGTAAATGAAATAATCACAGATAATAGTTTTGATGTACTCTGTCTGACTGAAACCTGGCTTAAAACAAATGATTATTTTGGTCTAAATGAATCTACTCCACCAAGCTACTGTTATAAGCACGAGTCTCGTCAGACTGGTCGTGGCGGCGGTGTCGCAACAATATATAGTGATATTCTCAATGTTACTCAGAAAACAGGATACAGGTTTAACTCATTCGAAATACTTATGCTCAATGTTAAACTGTCAGATAAGCAAAATAAATCTGTCCTATCTCTTGCTCTGGCTACTGTGTATAGACCGCCAGGGCCATATACAGATTTTCTAAAAGAATTTGCAGATTTCCTCTCAGACCTATTGGTTAATGTTGATAAAGCACTAATTGTTGGAGATTTTAACATTCACGTTGATAATACAAATGATGCGTTAGGACTTGCGTTTACTGACCTAATAAACTCTTTTGGTGTCAAGCAAAATGTCACCGGGCTGACACATCGTTTTAATCATACGCTAGATTTAATAACATCGCATGGAATTGATATTACTGATATAGATATCGTACCTCAAAGTGATGATGTTACTGACCATTTCCTTGTATCGTGCATGCTGCATATTACTGATATTAACTATATGGCTCCGCGTTATCGTCCAGGCAGAATTATTGTTCCAGCCACTAAAGACAGATTCACCAATAACCTGCCGGATTTATCTCAACTGCTCTGTGTACCCATAAATACAGATGAACTAGACACAATTACTAGCAACATGGGAACTATCTTCTCTAATACGTTAGAAACTGTTGCCCCCATCAAATTAAAAAGGTTAGAGAAAAAAGTGCTGCGCCATGGTACAACAGTTATACCCATTCTCTCAAGAAAGAAACTCGTATTGTTGAGCGCAAATGGAGAAAAACTAACTTGGAAGTCTTTAGAATTGCGTGGAAAAACAGTATGTTCAGCTATAGACAGGCTCTAAAAACTGCAAGAACCGAGTATATCCGCAAACTCATAGATAATCACCAAAACAATCCAAGGTTTTTATTTAGCACAGTGGCTAGATTAACAAATAAACAGATGTCACCCGATCTAAATATTCCCTCACAGTTTAATAGTAATGACTTTATGAATTTCTTTACTGATAAAATAGATAATATCAGAAATACAATAACAAATGTAGATTCTACAGCGTCTAGTACTTCAGCTTCATTCATCGCACCCAAAGAAAAACTGCAGTACTTTACAACTATAGGACAGGATGAGCTAAAATACTTATCACTGCATCTAAACCAACAACATGTTTATTAGATCCTGTACCACAAACTATTGAAAGAGTTGTTGCCTGTAACAGAAGAACCGCTTCTCAATATTATGAACTCCTCGTTATCTTTAGGTCACGTCCCAAAACCATTTAAGCTGGCAGTTATTAAGCCTCTTATTAAGAAACCAAAATTAGATCCTTGTGAACTGGCAAATTACAGGCCCATCTCAAATCTTCCGTTTATGTCGAAAATATTAGAAAAAGTAGTGTCTGCTCAATTGTGCTCCTTTTTGCTAAAAAATGATATCTATGAAGAATTTCAGTCAGGTTTCAGGCCCGCCATAGCACAGAAACTGCAATTGTTAAAATTACAAATGACTTACTTCTTGCGTCAGACCAAGGCTGCATCTCGCTGCTAGTTTTACTTGATCTTAGTGCTGCGTTCGACACTATAGATCATGACATACTGATAGATCGATTACAAAACTATACAGGTATTCAAGGGCAGGCTCTAAGATGGTTTAGATCCTACCTGTCCGATCGCTACCACTTTGTTTATTTAAACGGGGTCATCTCAATTAACACCAGTAAAGTATGGAGTACCACAAGGATCTGTCCTAGGTCCTCTGTTATTTTCATTAATATTGCCCCTTGGTAATATTATTAGAAAATACGGGATTAGTTTCCATTGTTATGCTGAACACTCAACTATATATCTCAACAAAACCAGATGAAACCTCTAAACTATCTAAGCTAACGGAGTGTGTTAAAATATAAAAGATTGGATGACCAGTAATTTTCTCCTATTAAATTCAGATAAGACAGAGATATTAATTATTGGACCTAAAAACAGTACACAGAATCTCTTGGATTACAATTTGCAACTAGACGGATGTAATGTTACTTCCTCTACAGTTAAAAATATGGGTGTTATATTAGACAGCAACCTATCTTTTGAAAATCATATTTCAAATGTTACAAAAACAGAATTCTTCCATCTTAGAAACATTGCCAAGCTACGGAACATGTTAAGTGTCTGATGCTGAAAAGCTAGTTCATGCATTCATGACCTCTAGACTGGATTATTGTAATGCACTGCTAGGTGGTTGTCCTGCATCTTCAATAAACAAGCTACAGATAGTACAAAATGCTGCGGCTAGAGTCCTTACCAGGTCAAGAAAATATGATCATATTACTCCAATTTTACAGTCTCTGCACTGGCTACCTATTAAGTTCCGTATTAGTTACAAATATTATTTCTAGCCTATAAGGCCTAAATGATTTAGCTCCTGCGTACCTAACTAATCTTCTATCACGCTACAATCCAACCCGTTCCCTAAGGTCGCAAAACTCTGGACTCTTGGTAGTACCTAGGATAGCAAAGTCCACTAAAGGAGGTAGAACTTTTTCATATCTGGCTCCTAAACTCTGGAATAGCCTTCCTGATAACGTTCGGGGTTCAGACACACTCTCTCTGTTTAAATCTAGATTAAATCTAGATTGGTTATACTGATAATTTCATCCAGGGTTATTCCTGGATGGAACAACTGCTACGCTAATTGTCTTATTGTTTCTATGTTTCTGCCACGGGATAGGAATTACACAAGCTTCAGTCTGGATCCAACCCTTAAACGATCTGAGATGACCGAACACCTGAGAAGAGATGATGACAACCCCTCGGAGGACCTCAGAGGAAGCCAACCATCAGCGATTATACTGACTTAACAAAAGTCTGCCATAAATGGAGGATCAGCACCTAAAGACAACCTCTACAGCCCTGAACGTCAGCGGAGTCTAGGACACATAGATGAGCCCCAGAGACAGATCTCCAGTGAGGAACTCGTCACCTAGACATCCATCGGGTAAAGACCACTGGAACCAGTGGACTGCTTACACTCTGACTTTGCTGCAGTTGGAACAAACTACTGGTTTGTCTGGCCAGAGGGGAACTGGCCCCCCGACTAAGCCTGGTTTCTCCAAAGGCTTTTTCTCCATTCTGTCACCGATGGAGTTTTCGTTCCTTGCCGCTGTCGCCTCTGGCTTGCTTAGTTGGGGAATCTTCATTTCCAGCAATATCATCGACTTGATTGCACAAATATTATTTAAACTGAACAGAGCTGGACAATGCCATCACTGAATTCAATAATGAAATGCATTCAGCTGAAAATTGAGTGTTAAATCCTATCATTTTACATTATTGACACAACTTGCCTATTTTGATACTGTGCAGTGCTTTGTTACAATTTGTATTGTTAAAGGCGCTATATAAATAAAGGTGACTTGACTTGACCTTACTTTCACTCTGTTGTTTAAAGTGATAATATATAACTTAATTCTCACCATATTTCTGTTATTATCTATTAAACTAATTTGATCGCTCGCTTCTAAAAACTGCGAGTGCAGCGCGTTAGCATTCGTTAGCCGGTTAGCTTGTCACTCGCGGTTCCATTCGCATTGCTATTCGCGCCTATTATAGTTTTCTTTTTTCTCGCTCCGTTTTCATTTCTCTCTCGCTCCGTTTTTTACGAGTTCATTAAACAACAGTGGTAAGTGGTAAGTGGAGTGGTAAGTTAAGCTGGTATCGTTCATCAATCACGGTGAGTAATGGCTTCTTCTCCTGCTATTGTTATTTGCACAGTTTGCCACATGTACATTTTATCTATCTCTGTCGGCGATGAGGGATTCACATGTGATAAATGCAGGGAAATAGTTAGGCTGACAGAGAAGGTTTTAGAACTAGAGACACGCATCCAAACTTTAGTTGAGGACAGTAAGAATGTGAGGGCTGTAGATACTGCTTTGGATGTGACTAGCTCAGGGACTTCTGTACATTGTTCGGTTCCGGTAGAGCCCATGCAGCAGGGCAACTGGGTGACTGTGAGGCAGCATAGTCGCGGGTCAAAACACCGCTCTTCCGTTCCGATCAGAACATCAAACAGGTTCTCCCCACTCAGTGACGCACCCACAGAAACCTGGTGAAAGTGCTCTAGTTATTGGCGATTCTATTGTACGGAACGTGAAAATAGAGACACCAGCCACCATAGTTCATTGTTTACCGGGAGCCAGAGCGCCTGACATCTTGGCAAATTTAAAAGTGCTGGCTAATGCTAAACGTAAATTCAGTAAGATTGTTATCCACGCCGGCGCTAATGATGTTCGACTTCGCCAGTCGGAGATCACTAAATATAATGTTAAAGAGGTGTGTGAACTTGCAAGTACGATGTCAGACACTGTAATATGCTCTGGCCCCCTCCCTGCTTACCGGGGTGATGAGATTCATAGCAGACTGTCATCATTAAATGACTGGATGTCTAAGTGGTGCCCGCAAAACAACATAGGTTTTATAGACAATTGGACAAGTTTTTGGGGCAGACTTGACCTGTTGAAAAGAGATGGTGTTCATCCCTCCTGGGGTGGTGCCGCTATTCTCTCTAGAAATTTGGCACATAGTCTTAGAGTTCATACTTGACTAAATGGAGCCCAGGCCAGGAAGCAGACAGACTGGCTAAACCGACCGTCTGCTAGCCGCCTCACGTCACAGAAGTCAGTTAATTCTCAGCACATAGAGACTCCTTCACCTAGATATCACACTATAGAGACTGTGTCTGTTCCCCGAACTATAAAATACAGAAAACGTCAAAAACTATTTATGAGTAACCATTTAATTGATGTTCAACAAATAAAAAATGTTGACAATACACAGAAAGAATTGATAAAACTTGGCTTACTAAATATCAGGTCCCTTTCTACAAAAGCACTTTTTGTAAATTATTTGATTAATGATCAAAACCTAGATTTGCTCTGTTTGACAGAAACATGGCTAAAACCAGATGAATACATTATTTTAAACGAGTCCACCCCCCAAGATTACTGTTACAAAAATGAGCCGCGTATAAAAGGAAAAGGGGGAGGTGTTGCTACAATTTATAATAATATTTTCAGTATTTCTCAGAAGACAGGCTTTAAGTATAACTCCTTTGAAGTAATGGTGCTTCATATAAAATTATCTAGAGAAAAAAGTATTAATGAAAAATCCCCTGTGACGTTTGTACTGGCTACTGTATACAGGCCACCAGGGCACCATACAGACTTTATTAAAGAATTTGCTGATTTTCTATCAGAGTTAGTGCTGGCTGCGGATAGAGTCCTAATTGTGGGTGATTTTAATATCCATGTTGATAATGAAAAAGATGCATTAGGATCAGCATTCATAGACATTCTGAACTCTATTGGGGTTAGACAACACGTTTCAGGACCTACTCATATTCAAAATCATACTCTAGATTTAATACTGTCACATGGAATTGATGTTAATGGTGTTGAAATTCTGCAGCAAAGCGATGATATATCAGATCATTATCTAGTCTTGTGTAAACTCCATATAGTTAAAGCAGTAAATTCAACTCCTTCTTATAAATATTGTAGAACCATCACTTCTACCACAAAAGACTGCTTTGTAAGTAATCTTCCTGATTTATCTCAATTCCTCAGCATATCCAACAGCTCAGAACAACTTGATGATGTAACAGAAACTATGAACTCTCTCTTTTCTAGCACTTTAGATACAGTTGCTCCTTTACGCTTAAGGAAGATTAAGGAAAAGAGTTCAACACCGTGGTATAATGAGCACACTCGCACTCTAAAAAGAGCAGCCCGGAAAATGGAGCGCAGCTGGAGGAAAACAAAACTAGAGGTATTTCATATTGCTTGGCGGGAAAGTACGCTTTCCTACAGAAAAGCTTTAAAAACT
Source organism: Ptychobarbus kaznakovi (assembly GCA_027422405.1). Classification (NCBI taxonomy): domain Eukaryota; kingdom Metazoa; phylum Chordata; class Actinopteri; order Cypriniformes; family Cyprinidae; genus Ptychobarbus; species Ptychobarbus kaznakovi. The sequence continues at coordinate 22,366,300 of CM049802.1, read as the reverse complement.
GCTAGATCTGAATACTTTTCATCTCTTTTAGAACAAAACAAACATAACCCCAGGTATTTATTCAATACAGTGGCAAAATTAACAAAAAATAAAGCATCAACAGGTGTTGACATTTCCCAACAGCACAGCAGTAATGACTTTATGAACGATTTTACTTCCAAAATTGATACTATTAGAGATCAAAATTTTACCATACAGCCGTCAGCTATATTATCACATCAAATAGTGTACTATAGATCCCCTAAGGAACAATTCCACTCATTCTCTACTATAGGAGAGGAAGAATTGTATAAACTTGTTAAATCATCTAAACCAACAACATGTATGTTAGACCCTATTCCATCTAAACTACTAAAAGAGGTGCTTCCAGAAGTCATAGATCCTCTTTTGGCTATTATTAATTCGTCATTGTCATTAGGATATGTCCCCAAAAACTTTAAATTGGCTGTTATTAAGCCTCTCATTAAAAAACCACAACTTGACCCCAAAGATCTAGTTAATTACAGACCGATCTCGAATCTCCCTTTTCTGTCAAAGATATTAGAAAAGATTGTATCCTCACAATTATATTCCTTCTTAGAGAAAAATGATATCTGTGAGGATTTCCAGTCAGGATTTAGACCGTGTCATAGTACTGAGACTGCTCTCATTAGAGTTACAAATGACCTGCTCTTATCATCGGATCGTGGTTGTATCTCTCTATTAGTTCTACTGGATCTTAGCGCTGCGTTCGACACTATCGATCACAACATTCTTTTGAATAGACTTGAAAACTCTGTTGGCATTAGTGGAAGTGCATTAGCATGGTTCAAATCATACTTATCCGACCGCCATCAATTCGTAGCAGTGAATGAAGAGGTATCATATCGATCACAAGTGCAGTATGGAGTTCCTCAAGGCTCAGTACTAGGACCGTTACTTTTCACGCTTTATATGTTACCCTTGGGAAATATCATTAGGAAACACGGGGTTAGCTTTTACTGTTATGCTGATGAAACTCAGCTCTATATTTCTTCACGGCCTGGTGAAACACACCAAATTGAGAAACTTATGGAATGCATAGTCGATATAAAAAACTGGATGACGAGTAATTTCTTACTGCTAAATTCTGAAAAAACAGAGGTGTTAATTATCGGACCTAAAACCCCCACAAGTAATAACCTAGAACACTGTCTAACACTTGATGGCTGCTCTGTAAATTCTTCGTCATCAGTCAGGAACCTAGGTGTGCTATTTAATAGTAATCTCTCCTTTGACAGCCACGTTTCTAGTATTTGTAAAACTGCATTTTTTCATCTTAAAAATATATCTAAAATATATGGTTGTTCTGCTCGCTTAATAAACAAATTACAGATGGTTCAAAATGCAGCAGCTAGAGTTCTTACTAGAACCAGGAAGTATGAGCACATTAGCCCGGTTCTGTCAACACTACACTGGCTCCCTACTAAACATCGTATAGATTTTAAAATCTTGTTAATTACTTATAAAGCCCTGAATGGTTTAGCTCCTCAGTATTTGAGCGAGGTCACTGCATTCACCAGATCAGATGGTGGATCAGATATCAGAGGCAACGAAGGATACATCTATGCTGCCTTCAAAAAATTATCATATGAAGGTATCTCATGAGACAGGAAGTGAAGCTAACTTTGTATTCGGACCTGCCTTAATGCCTTCCTACCTTGAAATGTGTCCTCCGAAGGCAGCATTTTTCAGTTTTCCGATGCAGCCTGTATGTTGATTTAACATACAGACCTTCAGCATTGATTTATCAATATTTTTGTTAGCCTTTTTCAACCATTTGTTCAACCATCAACGTTGAAACAAGAATTGACACTATTTCAAGCATATGTTAACGTTGAATGTCGGTCATATGCCGGCTGGATATTGTGCCTACTGTCATGATCAGAGCGAAAGAGCGCAATTCCAAAACAGCGCTGATGGGCGTGGAAATTTCTGCAGGTGATTTACTAACAAAGCACAAATTAAAGAACACAGATGCAACATCTCATTTACACATCGACCAACGCAATATCCCAAGCGCAGCGCAAATTAGCATAGCCTAGGCGCAAATAAAGAATAAAGAAATAAAGAATCCACAGTAGGTTGTAAAGAACTGGCGGCCAAAAAATTAACGTTTGCTGGTTTTGATAGACCTGGTATTGCGTGACTCCTAGGGCTCAAAGTCGTCTTTTTGGCTCGAGTACACAATTCCCTAGAATATCATTATATGCTTAACATTAAGATTTGTACTCATGGAAATTACTAAAGTAGTCAAACCTTTCATTAGAAGGGGGTGACCCAATACTTTTGTCAATATAGTGTATGTTAAAGGGGTCATATGATGCGATTTCAAGTTTTTCTTTCTCTTTGGAGTGTTACAAGCTGTCTGTGCATAGATGAGATCCCTAAAGTTGCAAAGACTAAAGTCTCAAACCAAAGAGATATTCTTTATAAAAGTTAAGACTCGTTCACGCGCTCCTAACGGCTCACTCAAACACGCCCCCACATGTATATGTCACAATGTGGAAATATTTGTGTAATGCAGCCCAAATGTTCACGCAAAGAAACAAGGCATGGTTTCAGTAACCGCAGTAGTGTTGATGCAGCCGTGTCAGGGAGACGCTGTGTGTTTCTATGCAAAAGCAAAATCACTTTATTTGGCCTTATGAAAGTAGATGCAATTAGGAATCGTTAAGATTTGTTTAAAACACAAGAGTACAACCCAAATGTTTGAATTTATGCAATGTATTTTTTGGACGACAGTTTCGCGAACCTAGGACAGTACAATGCTGGCTATGCACGAAGGCTATTTAAAAAAAAAAGGGTCAATTCCGACTTGGCTATGACAATCTGGCGCTTCTGAATCAGCGACTGTAAGTATGTTTTGTTATTAGTTGAAGTATTTGCTATTGACTGTTCAAATGCAGATTTTTGCACATAACACGTGTGTGTGAGTGTGAATGTGTGTCAGGAGAAGAGGCTCACATCACAGAGGAGTGTACAGGCCGTCAGAAATCGTCACAGCTTGTGTACTGCAAATACATACCAGCATCATCACTGTGTCTGTCACAGGACTCTGTTCCCCTTACGGGCTTAAACTGATGGTAAAACTTGAAAACTGAAGCTGCCGATTATGGTAAAGAGCCTTATATTTCCGACACGTGCTTGTGGTGTTCGGTCAATCACAATGCACTGGGTCAGTTGGCCAATCAGAGCAGACTGCACTTGTTGGAAGGTGGGGCTTTGTAGAAAATGACGTGTTTGAGAGAGGCGGGGCATAGAGGATAATGTACTATAATGTAAAGTATTTGCAAAATAATGTTTTTTGAACATTAAAGCATGTCAACGTATTCTGTTACACCAAATACATCAAATAATTATCTTTAACATAGCATCATATGACCCCTTTAATTCAGAACACCCTGCAACCTCAAACACAGAAGAAACTCCAGTGCTGCATATCAAAGGAGTTTAAGGTTTAATGGCATAATATCGGTATGTATCCAGATGTGTATCCTTTTAAATAATATAAACTTATATTTAAAAGCTCTAAAATAAGTGATAAACGCCTGTTGTGGTGTTCAATAATAGGGTTATATTAGATGTTTTTTTTTCTTATGTAACTGTAATCATGATATTTACATTTTAATCGTGGCATTTTGCACACTTCATACCCGCTAACAGCTGTATATAAACACTGATCAACGCACATACTTAAAATAGAGCACATCAAATATGGTAAACAGAAGCTTAACCATGCATGAGTGACATACAAGAACAAACTTCACTGGTTCTTTGCAGAAGCGCAAGTGTATTTGCACAATACTTTGTTTGCTTAATCACTGATTTACAAACAACATAAGATTGCAAAGTCCTGACTAATGCCTCTATTAGCGTTTAAATAAAATAGACCAGATGAGTAGTTGAGAGCAGTGAAAGCTCAACTATTCTCTGACATAGCATATACACTTATCCCCGGGCCTGCAGAGGACAGTAATGCTGAACTCCTGCTCTTCCTGTAGGCTGCTGGACTGTCTGCTATGATAATGATGATGATGGGTTGAAGGTGATAATAGCTGCTGTCTTAGTGAATTCTCCAGGGTCATGCTATGATGGATAACATCGGAGGTGTTTCGTAACAATGCCGGATGTGGGTGGAGGTCATCCCTGCTGCAACGATATTGCCATGCAGGATAAAAAATATCATGCGGTTGCCTTAACTAGTCTATAACGAATGCATTTTTTGTATCAGTTTGGCGATTGAGAATAGCTGTGTGTGAGGGGTGTGTGGTCCCCCGCTGGCTGAGGTCCCAGCTGTTTGAAGCAGTGCTGGTTTTGATCAGTGCTGGATCTGCGAGATCAGAAAGTGGATCAGGAGCTCCCAGGGGAGTGTCATTTACACATGCCTCCTACCGAGGAGAGAACATGCTGCAATTATATGTCTGTTAAAATGCTAATGCTTAACATTGCCCCTCCCAACACACTCACTCACTCACACACACACACACACACACACACACACACACACACACACACACACACACACACACACACACACACACACACACACACACACACACACACACACACACACACACACACACACACACACACACACACACACACACACACACACACACACACACACACACACTCACTCACTCACTCACTCACTCTCACTCACTCACTCACATCACACACTCACTCACTCACTCACTCACTCACTCACACACTCACACACACACACACACACACACACACACACACACACACACACACACACACACACACACACACACACACACACACACACACACACACACACACACACACACACACACACACACACACACACACACACACACACACACACACACACACACACACACACACACACAAGTAAAAGTTACAAAAGTAACATTTTTTGGCCCGCACTTCACTTTAAAAGAGTTTTACGGCCTCAAATTAAAGTATTGAACTTATTGTCATAGAATCACTGACCAACCCTGACTGTGCCAAGTTAAATCCAGTTTACAGTTTTTGCCTATTGTTTACACACTTTTTTCAGAATTTGGCTCATTATGTCAAAACTCTACACACAAGCCAATCAGACATAGCACTTGGAGATTAACAACACACATCTATGCCAAAATGAAACACTGCTATCAAAACTTAACACTCCTTTCTAAAAATGAAATTCTTGCAAAAAACCATACACACAAGCACCATTTGAATTACTCTTTCATATCACCAGCAACACACTGATGGGCTTTATATAAAACACTGCAGTCTTTGGGTTTCTATTTTTATTGTCATTTTCTCAGACTCATTCTTCTGTAAAACTCAAAAGTAGAATTTCTGCAGTAATCAAACAAGTGTTTTTTTTTTTTACAAAAAAACAAACATTCTTACAGAAATAAAGGAAAATAGAATCACAAATCATCAAATTTAGCAACAAAACAAAAGTAAAAAAAAAAACTATTACTGGATAAATTGGTATTGGAAAAAACAAAAACACATATACTTGTTTTGTGTGTGTGTGTGTGTGTGTGTGTGCATGTGTGTGTGTGGTGGGGGGCTGGGGGGCTTATGGATCCCGCCTTCTGTTCGGATCTGGCCACAAGACCTCGTCAACATCACAGGCGATGTCCTCACGGGCTAGGCATCGGGGAAAATATCGCCTTGTGTGCCGAATCCACCCTTGGATTGATCACACCTCAATGTCTCCGCATGCCTCTTCCATTGCTTGCAGAAGTCATGCGGGCGTGTGGTTGCCGATCATATACTTTCCACCGCCACGCTGAAAAGAATTCCTCGATTGCATTTAGAAAGGGGCTGTAAGGGGGCAGGTATAAAAGTGTGAAATGGTTATGGTTGTTGAACCAATCTCAGACCAGAGCAGCCCGGTGGAAACTAACATTATCCCAGATGACAACAAACCTGGGCTGCTGTGGTCTGTCCTGCACAACTGCATGTAGTGCATCTAGAAATGCAATGATCTGTCCTGTATTGTAGAGACCTAGAGTGGCATGGTGATGCAGGACTCCTTGGACACTAATTGCAGCACACAAGGTGATATTTCCCCCACGCTGCCCAGGGACATTTACAACAACCCTTTGTCCAACTATGTTACGGCCCCGACGCCTGGTTTTGGCCAGATTGAAGCCTGCCTCATCCACATAGATGAACTCATGTGGCAGTTCGCCGGCATCAAAATCCAGAACTGTCTGTAACAGAAAATATTGAATAGTGGTACTGAAAACACATACATTAACTACAATGTCTATATTTTCACACAAGTAGGGGCTGGGTTGGGTCAATATAGACAAAAACTACAAGCTACAGGCAAGGCAGGTGGTAGCATAAACCCTCATTCCCACATCACAATATATAGTATGTAAAGTAAAGTGACACATACCTGCACATAATCATTGCGCAGATCCTTGACCCTGACACTGTTCCTCTCAAATGGCACCCTGTACAGCTGCTTCATTCTGAAGTTATGTTTCTGTAGGATGCGACTTAGTGTAGAAATGCTGACCCTGTTGATATTGTTGAATATATTTCTATTTGCAATTATACGTTGTTGCAACTCACGAAGTCGGATTGCATTATTTTCTTGCACCATTTCAATGATGGCAAGCTCTTGTTGTTGAGTGAAGAGCCGATCCCTTCCACCTTGAGGAGGTCGTCCAACCATTCTGTAGAAAATGCCACCACAAGATGTCATTGGCTAGGTTTTTCACATACTGTACTTTCAAACTGTACACAGTATTGTAACATCACAATGGTATTCCTTTACATATACTTCACAGCACTACCCATTTTTGTATAGTACAGTTAGTATGATACAGAATCATGTGACACATACAGTAGGTACAGTCTGGAGTAGAAACTTGAAGATATACAGTGGGTACGGAAAGTATTCAGACCCCCTTAAATTTTTCACTCTTTGTTATATTGCAGCCATTTAAGTTCATTTTTTCCTCATTAATGTACACACAGCACCCCATATTGACAGAAAAACACAGATTTGTTGACATTTTTGCAGATTTATTAAAAAAGAAAACCTGAAATATCGCTTGGTCCTAAGTATTCAGACCCTTTGCTCAGTATTTAGTAGAAGCACCCTTTTGATTTAATACATGAGCCATGAGTCTTTTTGGGAAAGATGCAACAAGTTTTTCACACCTGGATTTGGGGATCCTCTGCCATTCCTCCTTGCAGATCCTCTCCAGTTCTGTCAGGTTGGGTTCAAGGTTCAAGGTTTCTTTATTTGTCACATAATAAATTATACAGGGTATAATCAGAAGTGAAATGTAGATCAAATCAGGTCCGCTCAGTGGACAGTGCAAAAGAATAAAAAATTGAATAAAAGTAACACAACACAAGAGCATATATATATATAGGTAAAAGGGAGAAATAAAGAGTAAAATGTGCAATGGAATAAAAAGTGCAAAACAAATAAGATGTGCAAAAACATATTTTTTTACCATCAACAGGTTGGATTGTAAACGTTGGTGGACAGCCATTTTTAGGTCTCTCCAGAGATGCTCAATTGGGTTTAAGTCAGGGCTCTGGCTGGGCCATTCAAGAACAGTCACGGAGTTGTTGTGAAGCCACTCCTTCGTTATTTTAGCTGTGTGCTTAGGGTCATTGTCTTGTTGGAAGGTAAACCTTCGGCCCAGTCTGAGGTCCTGAGCACTCTGGAGAAGGTTTTCGTCCAGGATATCCCTGTACTTGGCCGCATTCATCTTTCCCTCGATTGCAACCAGTCGTCCTGTCCCTGCAGCTGAAAAACACCCCCACAGCATGATGCTGCTACCACCATGCTTCACTGTTGGGACTGTATTGGACAGGTGATGAGCAGTGCCTGGTTTTCTCCACACATACCGCTTAGAATTAAGGCAAAAAAGTTCTATCTTGGTCTCATCAGACCAGAGAATCTTATTTGTCACCATCTTGGAGTCCTTCAGGTGTTTTTTAGCAAACTCCATTGCGGGCTTTCATGTGTCTTGCACTGAGGAGAGGCTTCCGTCGGGCCACTCTGCCATAAAGCCCCGACTGGTGGAGGGCTGCCATGATGGTTGACTTTCTACAACTTTCTCCCATCTCCCGAATGCATCTCTGGAGCTCAGCCACAGTGATCTTTGGGTTCTTCTTTACCTCTCTCACCAAGGCTCTTCTCCCCCGATAGCTCAGTTTGGCCGGACGGCCAGCTCTAGGAAGGGTTCTGGTCGTCCCAAACGTCTTCCATTTAAGGATTATGGAGGCCACTGTGCTCTTAGGAACCTTAAGTGCAGCAGAATTTTTTTTGTAACCTTGGCCAGATCTGTGCCTTGCCACAATTCTGTCTCTGAGCTCTTCAGGCAGTTCCTTTGACCTCATGATTCTCATTTGCTCTGACATGCACTGTGAGCTGTAAGGTCTTATATAGACAGGTGTGTGGCTTTCCTAATCAAGTCCAATCAGTATAATCAAACACAGCTGGACTCAAATGAAGGTGTAGAACCATCTCAAGGATGATCAGAAGAAATGGACAGCACCTGAGTTAAATATATGAGTGTCACAGCAAAGGGTCTGAATACTTAGGATGTGATATTTCAGTTTTTCTTTTTTAATAAATCTGCAAAAGTGTCAACAATTCTGTGTTTATCTGTCAATACGGGGTGCTGTGTGTACATTAATGAGGAAAAAAAAATGAACTTAAATGATTTTAGCAAATGGCTGCAATATAACAAAGAGTGAAAAATTTAAGGGGGTCTGAATACTTTCTGTAACCACTGTATCTGTTCTCCAGTCGGAATGTCCTTATTATCGATGCTACTGTGTAGCGACTGAGGTTAGGGTGGACTCTTTACCCAGCCTCCCTCATGGACAGGCCATGATTTATCACATGGTCCACCAGAGTAGCCCTGATGTCATCTGATACACGTCTCCGCACTGGTCCTCGTCTTTGTCCTCGTCCTCTTCCACGTCCGACTCCTCTCTCTCTTTGTCCTCCTCTTACTCTGACTCTCATTGCCTCCATGCTTGCAAAGTTCTCAGAATGGCTTACCTGAGGCCTATTTGTAGTGCTAAGGCTCAGACCGATTGGTGTTCTGTTTTCTGTGCAAGTGTTTTCAGGTGTGTATGTAAGTGCCTACAATTGCCAGATGAGTTTTGCACAGAGGGTTTTCCCAATGATAACAGGTGATTTCGTTTTTGAACAAAGTGTCTAATATAAGAAAACGTATGTAGTGTTTCGCAATAAGTGTGTTATAGAATTGCAAACAAAGTGCAAAGTTGACAATGTGTTTAAGCTATGGTTACACTGTGTTTAAGGTATGCTACAAGAAGTTTAGGTATTGAGGATTTGGTCTAAGCATTCGGTTTTAGTGTGTAAGCAATGGGCAAAAACTGTATTAACTCAAGCTCATAAAGTAAGCATGGCTGCTTTCTGAGTGAGGAAGAGGTTTGAAATATTATCAGAGTCTTTGTATTCGTGATTTATAAGTTTGCTAACAACACCACAATGTCTGAATTATGAGACTTATGAAGTTCATCCACCCTAAAAGTACACCTCAAAAGATTTAAAGCCTAAATAACAAACATTGCAACTGAATAGTGCATAATTAATCACATGCTTCAACATACTATGAGCTTCTTCCTTTAAACCCTGTGGTACAAATGCCTCTTTTTTATCAAAATGAGCAACAAGTCAAAATTATTGTGTGTGGTAATGGACAGAATGCCAGTAGTGCAGCCCATAAACATTAAGGGGAAAAGAATCCAGAATATTCCTTTAAAAAACGTCTGATTCTCATTTATAACCGGTGCCTCCAAAATATATAACACAGCCTTCAACAGACACACATCCACTCTCAGCGGCTAATAATGAGCTGTAATGGATGCTTGAACCACTGCAGCTCACTGGATCACTTGTGCCATTTAAGACTCGTTTACTGAGATGACACAGCAGCCATAGGCCTAGCTCAGGAATGAGTCAGATGTTCTGTCAATCACTGATCATGTGACTGCCCATTAGTGTCCATCACTGTGTCTGCATGTGCACATCACATCAGTAATTGTGTGTCTTACACTGACTATATGTGTGAATGTGAGAGCTTGCTTGGATTGATAGTGTTATTAATGATTTACATTTTAACACTCCCATCAATCACAGCATGTGAAGCCATGTGTGAAACTGCAAGTCGCACCCCCTGTTTTTCCGTGCATGTCTGTCGGTGTACTTGAGAGAATTCCGCTGTCGATGCAGGTCTCTTTTCTTCGCCATTGTTTATTACCTTTCCAATATTTACATTTGGGTATTTCTTTGGAAACATTTGTGCCTGGCAATTTAAGATTAGTAAAAGAGTATAACACTGTTATTAATATTTAAAATCAGCACTGTAACCACCAGAAGAAGATGTACCCCCTAATATTAAGATTAAAGGTCAAAAGACAAATGTCTTTTTAAATTATTATTCCTAAGCCATATAATGTATATATGAACAATATCATACTTGTAGCCATGCGACATGGCTCTTGCTGATATACTACAATACCGCACTACTATGAGTGTGATATTGCATTTATACAATAGTTTGATGGCACAAATGTGTAAATAAATAAGTTTTTTATATCAAAAATATATATTTTGTTTGCAGAACTACTTCCTCCTGCCACGGATTCTCATCTGACAAATCCTGACAGTTTATAAGCTGAGCCCAAGCCTCCGTTACTAATTCAAAAACATCACATTAGAACTAGTAACAAAGGAACGTTGAGTTGCATTATTATAGGCTTATTGTCTTACTGTTTTAAAGAAGTTTATTATGTGTATTATTATGTGTATTCATTCTTCAGCATAATACATTAGTTTGAATGTCTGCTTAGGAAAGCGATATCTTTGGTGTACTATACTTTCATCTGTTAAGGGTGATTTCCGATACCGGTGCTGCAGTGTATTTATATGCTGCATCTTACAATGTGTCGTAGATAATACAAATAATTTCCTTGTTTCATTGTTTCCATATGCCAACACACACTCACACACACACACGCACGTACGCACGCACGCACGCACGCACGCACGCACGCACGCACACACACACACACACACACACACACACACACACACACACACAACAATGTATATATATATATATATATATATATATATATATATATACAGCCACATGAAAGGTATTCATTGGTAGTACCTAGTTGGACCCTCTTTTGCCTTGAGAACTGCAACAGTTCTTGATATCATAGATTCAACAAGGTGTTGGAAACATTCCTCAGGGATTTTGGTCCATATTGACATGATAGCATCACACAGCTGCTGCAGATTTGTTGGCTGCACATCCATGATGCGAATCTCCCGTTCCACCACATCCCAAAGGTGCTCTATTGGATTGAGATCTGGTGACTGTGGAGGCCATTTGAGTAAAGTGAACTCATTGTCATGTTCAAGAAACCAGTCTGAGATGATTTGAGTTTGTGACATTATCCTGCTGGAAGTAGCATCACTAGATGGGTACACTGTCATAAAGGGATGACATGGTCATCTACAGTACTTAGGTGGGTTGTGGCATTTATATGATGGTCAGTTGGTACAAAGTGTGCCAAGAAAATACAAAATATGATGTACTGTGTGACACATTGATAAGCCTTGGGCTCCCACGACCCTGAAATTGGGTCCTTTGCTTATCCTTCCTTATAGGAATTTTGGTAGGTACTAACCATTGCATACTGGAAAAGACCAACATATTTAGCATTTTGGAGATGCTCTGACTCAGTCATCCAGCCATTGCTATTTGGCCCTTGTCAAAGTCACTCAGATATTTGTGTTTACCCGGTTTTCCTGATTCCAACACCCTTACTTCAATAACTGATTGTTCACTTGCTGCCTAATACATCACATCCTTTAACAGGTGCCAGTGTAACAATATAATCAATGCTGTTCACCTAACCTGTCAGCGGTTGTGTTGACCAGTGCAAATGTTGAAAGAAACTGTTGCTCATTCACTTAATGTGTTAATTAATTAATAAAACAGAACTGGTGTTTTCATGTGCTGAATTCACTTGGACAATTAAGAGTTTAGGAGACTTTGGTAGCACTTTCATTGAGTCTTTATCTAGTCAAATGTGCAGCTTTCTAATGTTTTGTGGTGGAGGGAAAGAGATTTTCATAAAAGGGAATCAGTCATGCCATAATCAGCTGTTCACAAATACTTTTTCAGTGTTTTCTTTCTTTATAGGTATTTTGTATTTGTAGGTATATCACTGCCAGATTTCATTCACTGTTCGACTCACTGAGACACTGAGAGAGAGAGAGAGAGAGAGAGAGAGAGAGAGAGAAATAGAGAGAGAGAGAAAGAAAGAAAGAGAGAGAGAGAGAGAGAGAGAGAGAGAGAGAGAGAGAGAGAGAGAGAGAGAGAGAGGTTTAAACACAACTTTATTGAATACAATTTTCTTTCAGTATCTCATTACTAATACAATAAGTCCTCATTCATGACATATTTCCTTAATCTTTTAGTCAAATGTAAAACCAAAACACACTTACAACAACAGTGTTTTTTTAAAAATTAAGAACAAGCTGTTCTTCATAAATACAACATAAAATTTCCCCTACACACCACTTTTCTCTGAAAGTTATTAAATCTCCCACCAAAACATAGTAAGCAAATTCAATTTTCAATCTATTTGCAATTAAACCCTTCAACATTTTCACTGGGTCCATACCACCAATATCTAATCGTTTGTTTTTTCTAGTCTTCCAAATTGATAGTTTTGCTGTGCCTAAAACATAGTTTAAGAGACCAAGAATTGTCTTTTTTGACATTCTATATTTTACACCCCCTACAAAAACACTTTCTGAGAAAGTTTCACCAAAACCTCTAAACCATTCCATCAAAACTTTAAAAAGCTCTTCCAATCGTTTACAATTCAAAAACAAATGTTCCACAGTCTCTTCTTCACCACAAAACTCACACTCCCCTCTAACTGCTGGATCAAGGCGAGACACATATCTGTTTGTAGCTATTGCCCCGTTAATAAGTCTCCACTGCAAATCCCCAGACCGCTTCTCCAGTGGAAACTTATACAGGGACCTCCACTGCTCTCTCAAGGGGAAGTTTGGCCCAAAGCTCCTTGTCCACTTCAATGGCTGCCGCTCCTTCAGTGCCACTTTATGAACAGTCTTAACACATAGGTTATATAAAACCTTTTTAGACATTTCATCAACTGTCCATGTCTCAAAAATTCCAGCGCCCTCTATAGGTTGGTCTTCTAACACACTGGTGTCACAAGTTGACAAAATGAACAATTTCTGAGGTGAAATGTCGGTCTGTTCGTTCAGATCTTCTCTTTGTATAAGTTCTCTATAATGTCCTGGCAAAAAAGAACGTATTTCCTCCAAAAACCGAGTAGCCAGGCGTCGAGATCGCAGTCCAGTGAAAACCATGATCTCTTCCACAGACTTCCATCCATCCGAACTGACCAAATCTTTTAACTTTGTACAGTTTCTTCTCAGCATGTTCTCCTGTACACTCTTTGAAGACATCAGTGTACCATGTACTACCGGATTATGAAACAGTGGCTCCTGCAACACCCAGTGTTTAGGGATTTCAAAGAGTCTTTTAACCTTGAAAGTTTTAGCCCATGCTTTTAATACTGATTTATAAAAAGATGTGATCTCTGTCAAGTCCATCTCTTGAGTTTGTATCCAGAAAAGATGCAAATCATAGTTCAACCCTTCTGCTCTTCGCAGGATTGCACCAGCGGTGCGAGTCCATGCCAAGTCTTTTCTGCACAAAAGTTTTTGGGCTGAAAGCAACCTGAAAGCTTGAATTCTGCTCTTAATGTCTATCAATCCTTGTCCTCCTTCACAAGGAGGCAAATAAAGTTGTGCAGCACGAATCCAGTGTTTTCCATCCCAGAAGAAATCGACTAGTTTCCTTTGTATAGAGGTCACCAACTCTTCTGGTGGTTCAACCACCATTAACTTATGCCATAATGTGGACGCAACCAAATTATTAATGACCAAAACTCTCCCCTTGTAAGACATTTGTGGTAATAGCCATCGCCACCTAGATAATCGGGCCACCACCTTCTCCAGCAGTCCCTCCCAATTTTTACCCTCAAACCTAGAAGAACCCCAAAAAACACCCAAAGCTTTAAAACCTTCTCCCCCCCACTTTAACCCGCCAGGTAAATCTGGAAGCCTTTGATTTATCCATTGACCTACTGCATATCCTTCACACTTACTCCAATTAACTTTTGCAGTAGATGCGCTTTCATATACCTCTATACTCTTTGTAAGATTGATGACATCTTCTTGTCCATTTATAAAAACCGTTACATCGTCAGCATAAGCAGATAATACAATGTTATTACAATTAGAATCATTTGGTATTGAAAACCCTTTAAGATCTCTTCTAATTCTTCTCAATAGTGGTTCAATGGCAATGCTATATAATTGTCCAGAGAGTGGGCATCCTTGCCTAATTCCTCTTTTTACAGGGACTGATGCACTCAACCCTCCTCCCACCTTCACCAGTACAGAAACATCCCGATATAACAGTTTTACCCAAGAAATAAACCTTTCACCAAAACCAAAAGAACTTAAAGCACTAAAAAGATATCCATGGTCAACCCTATCAAAGGCTTTTTCCTGGTCTATTGATAAAAAACCCATATTTATATTCTCTTTAAAACTCAAATCCACAGCATCTCTTAGAAGGAAAAGATTATCCATAATAGACCGTTCAGGTACACAATACGTCTGATCACTATGAATAATTGTGTCCAGATATTGTTTCAACCTATTCGCTAAACATTTAGCTAAAATTTTATAATCAGTACATAGAAGTGAAACCGGTCTCCAGTTCTTCAAAAATCCCAAGTCCCCTTTTTTTGGTAACAAGGACAATACTGCTCTTCGGCAGCTACTTGGAAGAAAGCCATTTTCAAAACACTCTTTTACTACTTCATAGAAATCTTGTCCCAAAACGTTCCAGAAATAATGATAAAAGTCTGTGGTTATTCCATCAATACCAGGCGAACGTCCCAATGAAAGTTGTTTAACTGCATCTGTGAGCTCTTGTAAAGTAATGTCACTGTCCAACGTTTCTCTCTGTTTTCGTTGCAACTTAGGAAGATTTTGACAAATGTCCGCAACACTCTCATCATCACATTGTTCAGCATTGAAAAGACCAGAATAAAAATCAACAGCAAGTTTTCTCATTTCATTTGGATTGTGTGTAATTGTCCCATCTGGACGTCTTAAATGAAGCATAGGATTATGCTGCACTACATTTCTCTCTAGTTTGAAAAAATAAGCACTGGGAGCATCCATATCTTTAACAGAACAAAACCGTGACCTTATTAAAGCATTTTTAACTTGCTCTTGTAAAAGATGTTTCAATTCTAGCTTTTTCTTGCTAAATTCGTTGCTTTTGTTAATCCCTTCTTCATTATCCAACATCATCTTTTCCATTTCTCCTATTTCACATTGCAATTTTTGCACAGTATCTCTAATTTTAAGTGATACTTGAGACTCATAGCTTTGACAGAACATTTTTATATGCACCTTTCCAACCTCCCACCATTGACTTTTAGTTTCATAATTATTTTTCTGTAACCTCCAATTTTCCCAAAGATGAGTAAAACTCTCACAAAATAACTTATTATATAATAATTTTTTATTAAAATGCCAATAATGCTGCATTCTAAAAGTAGTTTTTTTATTTATATCTATAGTTATCATATGATGGTCTGAAAAACCACTAGGAATAATAACAGCATCCATCACTCTATTATTAAAGGACTTACTCATATAAAACCTATCTAATCTAGCCCCCTTAACTTCATTATTACTTACTTTAACCCATGTATACTGTTTTATCCCTTCATTCCGATTTCTCCAGACATCAGTTAAATCATGTTCTTGAATCAATTTAGAGAGCACTGCACCTGATTGAAAATGAGGTTCTTCGCTGTTCCTATCAACATTAAAATGTTCAGTGCAATTCCAGTCCCCAGCCATAACTATGCAAACATTTTTATCATATTGTGAAATATGACTCTTTATTTTTAAAAATAGCTCAATTCGTTCTGACCCAACATTTGGTGCATAGACATTAATAAATACAAATTTTATTCTTTCAACTTCTGCATGGACACATAACACCCTTCCAGCTACTACTTCCTCAATTTTAAAATTTTCAACATTTAATATTTTTGAAAACAGAACGGCAACTCCAGCACTTGTGCTAGAACCATGACTGAGAGCATATTTTCCTTCCCACCATAAGCCCCACTCTATCTCATTAGACTTATCAGAATGAGTCTCTTGTAACATAACAATATCAATTTTCCTAATTTTCATAAATTCTGATAGTATAGCTCTTTTATTTTTATCTCTCACTCCATTTATATTAAAAGAGCCTATTCTTATATGCCCCATATTAACAAAAGAGGAAAAGACAGCAAAGAGCAGAAAAAGGACATAGGACAGAAAAAACACCCAGTGCAAACTCATTTTCCTATTTTTTTGAAAGCGAACCTTTACGTTTTCTTAATTTTGTAAGCAGTTTCCTCAATCTAAATCTCTTTTTTTCACTCAATTCATCCAACCCAACAGTACGCTGCAATTTAACCACGGATTTCACAAATTTCTCAGTATCTGAAAAAAAATCTCTAATTTCTACTACTCTTCCAAACGACTCATCCAAAAAATCATTTATCTCTTGTAGAGAATAAAGGTTACTATCTTCCATTTGAGAGCCTGTTTCAGAAAAACCCGACATTTGAGAGAATGTATCCTCATCCCTCATTTCAACTTTATTTTCATCCTCTAGTAGGTCTTCTACAGTACTTTCCATTCTCTGATTAAACATTCCAATTCCACTAGTACTTGCAATCTCAGAACTCAAAACGTTCTCATCCATATCATCTTGTACAACTACAGACTGACTTTCATCTAGCGCTGCATTTTCCTGAACCTCAATTTCTTCATTGTCACTCTCATGTCCTTCAGCTATAGCCGGTGTTACCGTTTCCGTTCGTTCTATTTGACCATTCTCTCCAACCGGATCATTTACGTCAGATACTACATTATCAACGTTGTCCTCCTCATTCATGTTCACTTGAACTTTATGAGGACAATCAGTTCGCTTATGACCGATGGCCCCGCATTCAAAGCATTTAAATCCAGCGGTAGAAGCATAAATCATAAACGACTTACCTTCATCCATGACCCGGAACGATATATCCAGCGTTGGCTCTTTTAAAAACATGAAAACTTGACGTCGGAACGACATCACATGTTTCAATTCCGAATTTTTACAACCCAGTGATATGACTTTTAACGGGCTCGCGATCCTTCCGAACCTAATGAGTTCTCTCTCAATAACTTCATCGGGGATGAACGGCGGCACATTCGAAATGATTACCTTAGACGTTAACGTAGCTAAAGGAAGGATTGGACAAAAACCTCCATCAATCACAACGCCACTCTCAATAAGTTGCGCAACAAGTTGCTCCTCTTTAAGAAAAATAACAACCGCTTTGTTCATCCTAGACGCCGAAGATATATTTTCACAACCGATTTGTTCTCCCACTGCTAGTAGCACACTTTCCACCGTAACTCCCTGTTCCGGCACACACCTAACGCCATGGCGGAGTGAAGGAGATGGCGCACGCTCACCTGGGAGCGACGCCATTCTCACACTCGCCAATTGATTTGAAACGACACAAACCAAAATCTAACTTAACAAAAATTAAGGTATTTTAAACAAACAAAAAAAGGAAAATAGAAAATAAAGAAAAAGAAAATATTTAAGCGATAGTTGAAACTGAAAAACGTTCTTCCCCACCGCACCCTTCACCACTCTCCTACCTCCCACGAGAGAGAGAGAGAGAGAGAGAGAGAGAGAGAGAAAGAGAGATTGAGAGATATGTCTAAAAAGGTGTCATAGACATCTCATTGCATTTTGATGTGCCACTAACTGCCTCATATCCAGCGGCTGGTCACATGGCAAGAGGCGCAGTATCATCCATGATATAGGAAACTGCTCTGCCAGAGGCAGACACCTGTGCTCACGCTCCTGAACGTTAATTAATTTCCTGCTCGTCACTTCACACTTCCCTCCCTGCAGCCATCTTCCTCTGCTCTGTTCCAGGTAGCATTTTGTGTGCTGGGATTATTTCAGGGTGCTTTTATATTGACAAGTCAGATCCAACAAAAGTCTGGAGGCTCTTAATTGCCTTGTTAGGGCTTCAGGAAGCTCATCCGAAGATGAGAAAGTAATCCCTGGCCAGTCCATATGTTTGATGGAGCAACAAGACACAGGCTCATGCTTAGATATAGAGTGACTACTCGTCTTTTCTTTCTCAAAAAAACTGCATTTGGAGTTATTCCTGTTACACAATGATCCAGACGAAAATGTGACTCAGATATGTATCCTCTAAATTAATAGTTGAGCCAAAATGAAAACTTATTTACTTAAAGACTTTCTTTCATACAACATAAAGGACTGTCAAATCTGCTCTTTTTCATAATAAGAAGACTGATCATGTGAATCACCAAAAAATTACAAAAACGAACAATAAATAAATCAACAAAAACTCATATGACAGCTGGAGAACAGATCCATGGATAATAGCTGCTGCATAAACAATAGGAAAAAAGTGCCTTTACCTACTTTTGTTTTTAAAAACTCCAAAAAATGTACTTGTAAACACAATTCACTGCAGTTTGCAGCTGAAATATAGACTAAAGTGACAGGTTATTGATTAATAAAGACATCATTATACATGGTTTTACACAACACTATGTTATGATCTCAATATATATGATTTGCAAACTAATACATTTTGACATTTGCATCACATAATCGGTTCTAATCGTATGGCTTTTTCTGAAGTAAACTAGCTTGGTAGCTCACCCGGCAGCATTCATGTTATACAACATGTTATGCTGTGCGCTCGGACAGGAGTCCCAGAAATCATGATAAAACAGTTTGAAAACTTGTAATAGCAAACTAACATGGCTTGGTTCTTAGATTCAGCAAATCTGTTTTTGAACTCTTGTTTGCTTTTGTCAACACTATCAGATTTAGTGTTGGTGGTACATAATTTTCAAACTAATGGAATAAAGTATTTTGTTTTCAAACTGCTGCAATACATAAAACAACCAGTGTAATAAAATATTACTGGATGTTCATTTGTTTCAGATAAAATTGAATTCACTCACTATCCATTTAACTTTGAATGTGTCACAAAACGTCCACCAATCAATTGGCATGGTTTTCCATTGAGTCTGGCTTGAGTATAAAACTTCACTTCCTTCAAACATGCTGTCCTGATTGGCCACATGATAAATGAGAACCAGTGTTCTTTGTTACCACTGATACATATCTGATCTTTATGCAGAACATTTGAATATACATCCATTCAGTGCTGGGTAGATTATTTGCTAATTGTAGTCCATTATTGATTACAAATTACATGTTGAAGGTTTATTTTATTATAAAATAATACAAATAATTGTATTAATTTTTTTGTAGCATATTGCTATGAAAAAAAATATATATATTCCAGTCTTTGTTACCAACAACATGGAATTCATGAAGTATTACATTGTGCCAAGTTTTCCCAAAGTTGCATTAATTAAATAACTGCAGGGGGTTTGTCAAATCATACAACTGTAAAATTGAAATGCAGAAATCATTTGAAAGTAAAAACAACTGAACATAGACTATAAATATGTTATTTGTTTACCTGCATGTCAATGTGACCATTAACCGACATGCAAATGTGTTGTTAAATTATTTTAAAATTAACTTAAAATCTCAGGGTTCTTAAAAAAATATATATTTTGGAAATTAATAAATAAATACATGAACAAACATTAATTAACATGAAAACAGCAATGACTTTACACATCCAAAGATACACATCCACAAGGTTATAAATACTTTTGTCCAGATCAATAATTAGTGAAGGTCATTGGATATAATGAAGACAAGGGGCCCTATTTTAACGATCTTATCGCATGGTCTAAAGCGCACTGCGCAGGTGCACTCAGGGTGTGTCCGAATCCACTTAGCTAGTTTAACGACGGGAAAACAGCGCGCCCGGGCGCATGGTCTAAACGGGTTGTTCCTATTCTCTTAATGAGTAATGGGTATTTTTGGGCGTAACGTGCAATAAACCAATCAGGTCTCATCTCATCTCCCATTCCCTTTAAGAGCGAGTTGCGCTTGTGCCATGGCGGATTCGTTATTTAAACAGCAGAATTTTAAAGCGCACAGACTGAACGCGTCTCCAGAGAGCAAACGGATCTGCTCATGCGCGAGCAAATAGGTAGAATTCTGACACAGGCAATGAGTATCCATTATGACATTTTTATATTTATGTAGCCTACACAATAATATTATTTTACACTGTAATCATTAATTTTTTATATATTTGGCAAGTTTTTGTGCTGCTACGCGTCCCTGTGTGTAATAAACAAAGTGAACGCGCGTTGTGGATCCACCCAGAGGCGCATTTTCTACTAACGCGCTCTTTAAATAACTAAAAATATTGTGCCATTGGCTTTAGACTTTAGACCAGGTTTGAGTTGGTCTATGGCGCAGTCTATTTTCAGTTCCTCAAAATAGCAACGCGCCAACAATGCGCCTGAACGCACATCTTTTTTAGACCAGCACGTCCATGGGCGTACAAATTTAAACGGCCAGTCAAAGCTTTCCATCACACAGCTTATTATTTATTTCTTTATTTTTAGAAAGGAAGACGAATAATCCATAAGAAGTCATTTTAATCTGATAATTATTTTTTAAAATGTATTCTAGTTTAATTACAAGTGCTTCATTTTTGGAATCTTGGAAAATTCTTGAAATTAAATAAACAAACACAATGGTCGACATCCAGTAAGATGAGCTATTTACATTTATTAATTTAGAAATAATTTGTATTCAAAGCAACATGCAAATGAGCTGTAAAGTGACATTGGATAATACAGATCATTTTGTGTTAAGAAACATTTTCACTTTTGATTGCAAACAGGTATATTGGCAAATCTGAGGCAAGTTTAAGATGTCGCTGACATTTGATCCAAACCTCTAGAGAAGACACATCTGAGAAGCATAAAAACAGGAGTAGACATGAAAAAAATGACCCTTTTTGTACTTTTTTTATTTTCTTGAAACACATTTATGGCCTTATTGTGAACAATTCATTGTTGCACATTCCACAGGGAAATATTTTTTTTTTAGTCTTGGTGTTCTTTCATCAAAATGTAATAACTTGTGCCAGCTCTGAAGCAACATTCCTGTTTGGCTTCTTAACTCCCACTTTCACAATCCAATCCATTCTGACTAGATACAATCAAATCACAGACTACATTTTTCTCATTAACTATTTTGTTCGTAGATATATCACAGAATGGAAGTAAATACCATCATTTTATGTTGACTCAAAAGTCTCAATCTGCTCTCTATTTAATCTCAAAGATTTATTTGAGAAACGTTTGAGCTATTAGAGTGATCATTTATAATTTCTCTCTCTCCTTTGGGGAGGTGCTTACCATTCACGATGCATTGTAAAGTAAAAGCTGCCTTTCTTGTGGAAGATATCATGGAGACGTGAACAGACACGCACATGCGGTGCCCTGCGGGAGGTTTGAGGAGACACTAGCATCAGACCCCCCACTTGCTGGATGGTTGAGAGAGGGGGAGGGGGGGGGGGTTTGTGAGGGAGTTGCACCTCCACTCATCTGCCACACTACATCAGTTACTCAGACTGTGAGTCTACAGAGTCCCAAGACCACTTCCCCACAACGTCAGCAAATTCAGCTTAACGATGGCCCCTACACATGATGACATTCTTAAGGTCATGTAGATGGGAATTTACTTATCAAAATCTTTATTTGACAGAACCCCCTAAAGATTTACAACAACAACAATAATAATAATAAAGCAATTAAAAAGTATATATTTATACAACAGTTCTTTTTGGTCCTCAAATCTGATTGGCTGATAAGAGTGTGATATTAGAGTGATAACAGAGCTCCTCCAACCATTTCACTGTTTGTATCTTGTATGACTTTGTCATATTTCTTATAGCGAGTTTTATGGCATACGGCCAAATCCACTATAATTTCAGAATAATACTGTTTTGTGTCACGGAATGTAGTTTTAAGAGATTTTTAGGTGAGAATGTACTGAGAATGTTGTTAATAACATCTATTTGAAAATTAGCTTTGAAGTTTTCGGAGATGTGCGCTCCAGGGTGTTCTGCGCTCATGAAGCCGCGTGAGAGCATCTCACCTCAGGCCAGATCTTCTGGAATTTACCGCTGGCTCTGTCTCTGTAGTGGTTACACATGAGATGTAATTCATTTTGGGTAAATCTAACAGTTATCTTTGGTCTCATTAATCTATTATTTGTTCCAGAGCAAATAGTTTTGGCAAAATCGCACCATGTTTATATAACTTAAATGCTGTATATCGGGGCTCTGCCTTTTACTTTTGACTGAATTGCCAAGCAACTTTTATGATGATTGTTGTTTATTAAATTTTATTATACAATAAATAAGATTTTATATAAATCATAGTAGTATTTAGTATTAGGGAACAGTGTGTGTGTGTGTGTGTGTGTGTGTGTGTGTGCGTTTGTGATGGTGATTTTAGTTATATTGTTCAGTCATTAGATGGCAACGAAATACTGTTTTACGAGTAAATACTTTTAAATTGAAAAATACTAAAGCGCAGTTTTGAACAAGGACTTTTTTTTTCTCAAAAAGCTTTTACGCAGCCAGCAAATGCCCCCAGCAGTGCTGTTATCAGAAATCACACTAAACAGATGAAAGGATAGTACGAGCTTATTGGACATTCAAACTAATGTTTTATTGTGAATATGAGACTGATCTGAAGAATGAATGCTGGATCAGATGCATGTAATCACAATCACTCAGTGGTGGAAGGAAGTAGTTCTGCACAAAATACAATCTGTTGTTATTTTTTTATGAATTTGCACACTTGTGCTGTTGAACCGCTGTATAAATGCAATATCACACTCATAGACGTAAAATATGGCAGTATATCGGCACGTTGTGATTACCTACGACCAAATTTTGTGATTACTATACAGCCATATCTCACGTCTACGAGTGTGATGTTGCTTATATATAAATATATTATATATATATATATATATATATATATATATATGTGTGTATAAGAGTTCAGATTCAAAAGCCTCTAAGTGCTGTCTGAAATTGTCTTCTAAAATGAGCATTTTTATCAGGCTCCTGTGTGGTTGGTTCAGTCATTTTGACTTTCATGGCAATGAATAGTGGAGACATCAGTTTGCATCAGAACTCTTCATATATATATATATATATAAATGGTAAATGTTAATATATAAAATGTATATAATGTTTATATATTAGTTTATGTTTAAGCATCTCAGTGTTCTCAACACTCGCCCAGTGTTGTCAGTTAGGGGCAGGGCTATCTTTGGCCTGACCAATGGCAAACAGGGGGAGTGTTCAGCAAACTTTCTTGAAAATAGTCATTACTATTTAGTGATGCAAAAAAGGCTCACTTCATCTTTTCCTTTCCTTTCAAGGGTAGAATTAGATACATTTTATTGTAATAGCTATTAGTGTTAAAACATAATAATAATAATAAAAGCAAAACAATACAATTCTTAATCCTATAGATACTTAGCTAGGTGGATGGTTGTGTTTGTGTCACATTCAGTGGCTTTCAAGCTTGTCATCATGAATATGGAGAACAAATATTTGTGATTTGCTGGTGTGTGAATGAGGATTTGTGGAGTTTTGTGTGGTGAGATTTGCATGTTTGTGTGTGTTAGTGGGTGGGCGAGGATGTGTGAGAGAGTGTGTGAAGAGAGCTGAGGTTTCAGTCCTCCTCTGAATTCACACACACACACACACACACACACACACACACACACACACACACACACACACACACACACACACACACACACACACACACACACACACACACACACACACACACACACACACACACACACACACACACACACACACACACACACACACACACACACACACACACACCGCATACAAATACTTTCAATTAAAGGCAGTCTATGAATGCCGGACCTGAATGGAAGCTGACTTTTAATTATCCTGTTGTGTGTGTGTGTGTGTGTGTGTGGTGTGTGTGTGTGTGATCCGTCTGTGTGTGTGTGTGTTGTCTCTGTGGTGTGTACTCTCTTCTGGAGCTCTGATCGCCTCTGATGAGCTCTGGGCTGAATAATTGATTGGTGGCTCTGAAAGTTTGATGCTTTTGCCTGCAGGCGGGATTAACCTGCAGTCTGTCTGTCACACACACACACACACACACACACACACCACACACACACACACACACACACACACACACACACACACACACACACACACACACACACACACACACACACACACCACACACACACACACACACACACACACACACACACACACACACACACACACACACACACACACACACACACACACACACACACACACACACACACACACACACACACACACACACACACACACACACACACAACACACACACACACACACACACACACACACACACACACACACACACACACACACACACGGTCGTATAACCACCATCTTGGTGTTCATCCACAGAAGCTCTATCTACACCCTGTGGCCCTCATTGAGATTGCACCTGCTGTTCACAAACCCATGTTTTTATAATTTATTTACACAATTTTATCCAGGGTCTCGACTGAATATAATTTTTGATGTTTTCGTTCAGTCAAAATGGGTAAGATTAAGGGATCTAAAATATGATCATACAGCAAGTAATATGCATTTTAATAAGCAACTAGTTAGTAGTGAGAATTGGTCCATAAACCAATGTCTTACCACATTTCCGTTAACTTTAAAATGCAACACAATGAAATGAAAACACCTCTGATAAATCAATATCAGTCCTTCATATTAACACATTGGCCACTATTCTATGTGTATATACAAAAAAGCCTTTTTATAACCTAACTATTTTCTGTGCAGCTAATTGCAAAAATAATGACTAATCTACAGGGATACTCAAACACGCTCCCCATCTGTCATTGGTTGGACAATCAGATAGTCCCGCCCCAAACTCACACCATTGGTTGATTCACTTCTGCAGTGTTGGTCTGGAGCAAGTTCAAGCCCAACGTTTTGCTAGGGTTTACGGGTTGAACGACATGTTTCCTGGAAAGGGTGTGCATCGGTGTGCAACAGGGTTTGAGATACGTTTTATCTTGTTTGGTGGGTGTGTCTGAAATGCCGGCCCAATCAGCAACAACGTGTATATAAACCATGCGATATTAAAGAGAAAGCTCGCACAATGAGTCCAAGTGAAGTAATTTAATATGTGTCCGCTGCAGCTCGGTATACGCAACAATTTAAGATTTTAGAAGACATGTTTGTCGTAAAAGTTTTATAGTAACATAGCATATCAACATGATGATGATGATGAATTTGTAAGTAAATGTAATTAACATCAAAATAAATTCAAAAGAGCAAGTATATTGTTTTCACGTTTATTTACATTAAAGGCAAAACAACTGAAATAATAAGAGCACAAGTATAGATCTGGAACTTCTTTAA
>CM049802.1:22243126-22338126 GCA_027422405.1 Ptychobarbus kaznakovi | reverse complement strand
GTCACTTAAATTTTTTCGGTTTTAGCTCGGTTTGAACTTCAAAGTCTCTTCATCACATCTAGATGCCTAAATGCATTGAGTTGCTGCCATGTGATTGGCTGATTAGTGTACCTAATAAAGTGACTGGTGAGTGTGTATATATATATATATATAAAAGGACAATATATAGGCGATATTCCCCTCTTTATATATATAGCAGCCGCCACTATATATATATATATATGTATATATATATGTATATACAGTATATATATATACTAGTGCTGTCAATCGATAAAAAATAAATAAATAATTATTCACACACTTTTTCTGAAATGATTCGCAATTAATCCCACCTAATATTAAAGTTTTTAGATATACTTTTATATTGAAATAATTTCACATTAAATCTTCAAATGAACATCTGAACAACAAAGACAGTATAAATTCTTTAAATATTTGTTTAATGGCATTTTATGACTAAAGGCCAGTATCACTGATTCCACTCACTTATGTCACTATACAATTGCCCCCCCCCCATATTATTTAACCACTGCCATTCAACATTACAGTAATATTACGAGCTATCAATTTTAGCATTTATTAGACTAAATAAACTTCTAATTTAAGTGAATTTAAAACAATCTTCAAGCAAACCCATTATAATAAATGTCATAATTACCTGTGCCCTTCAGCAGAAATATACAGAAATTGTATTATAATATATAATATAACACAATTATATTTAATAAAATATAATACTTTTTTTCAGCAGGACAATGCAAAACCACATACTGCAGCTAATAAAACATCATAGTTTTGTAGTAGAAGAGTCCGGGTGCTGAATTGGCCGGCCTGCAGTCCAGATCTTTCACCTATAGAGAACATTTGGTGCATCATTAAACGAAAAATATGTCAAAGACGAACACGGAATCTTCAGCAGCTGGAAACCTATATCAGGCAAGAATGAGACCAAATTCCAACACCAAAACTTCAGAAACTCATAACCTCGATGCCCAGACGTCTTCAAACAGTTTTGAAATGAAGAGGAGACGCTACACCATGGAACACATGCTCCCGTCCCAACTATTCTGAGACCTGTAGCAGGCATAACATTTGAAATTATCCTTTTGTGCATAAAATTGTCAAATTTCTCAGTTTAAACATTTGTATATTATATATGTTATTATCTATGTTCTATTGTGAATAAAATATTAGCTCATGTAATTTGAAATTCTTTTACTTTTAATTTTATTCAAATAATAATAATAAAAAAATGTTCCAACATTTCTGAATTTCGGGTTATATATATATATATATATATATATATATTATACATATTTACATTTAGTCATTTAGCAGACGCTTTTATCCAAAGCGACTTACAATTGGGGAGTACATAAAACGATTAATCTTGAAGAGGCAAACATACAGAGGAAGTGCCAATAACACCAAGTCTCAGGCATTGTTCAAATAAGTACAAGCTAGCAAGGGAAGGAGAGAAAGATAAAGAGAAAGATGAAGATTTAGAAAAAGTTAAAGATTTTTTAATTTTTAATTTTTTATGATGATGATGAAGTCAAGTAGAGTTGAAAGAGATGAGTTTTCAGTTGTTGCTTGAAAATTGACAGGGATCCAGCATTCCGGATGGGGTAGGAAGATCATTCCACCAGCCAGGAATGGTGAAAGAGAATGTTCTGGAGAGTGATTTTGAGCCTCTCTGTGATGGTACCACGAGGCGTCGCTCACTAGCAGATCTCAGACTTCTGGAGGGGATGTACTTTGTATTTGTAATAGTGAGTGGAAGTAGGTGGGTGCTGAGCCTGTGGTTGTTCTATATGCAAGCATCAGTGTCTTGAACTCGATGCGAGCTGCAACTAGTAGCCAGTGCAAGGAGACAAAGAGAGGTGTAACATGGGCTCTTTTGGGTTCGTTGAAGACCAGTCGTGCTGCTGCATTCTGAATCATTTGTAGAGGTTTGATTGTGTTTGATGGAAGTCCAGCTAGAAGAGCATTGCAGTAGTCCAGTCTAGAAATGACAAGGGCCTGGACAAGGGCCTTATATATATATATATATATATATATATATATAATATATAATATATATATATATATAATCACTTTATATCAATTAAGATCTTATATGTATCATACTTTTTTTTGACTGATGCTCGATACTGATTTACACTCCAATGCTTTAAATAAAGAAAACCCCAATGTTTTAAATAAATTATTCATTATTTATGGATGATATGGAGTGAATATAAAGTGTAAATGAGGATAAAATAACATAACATAAATAAAAAAATATACTGAATCAAATGAATATTAACGTAAACAAATTAAATATAAAAAGTGTAATTTGAGTTGCTTCAGTTTAAGTTGAAGAACTGAAATAAGTAAAAGAAAATAAACTAAAACTACTAATAGAAATGAATAAATATTATAAAGACATTAAAAATAAAATATAGATAAACAAACATACAAAAAAAATGAAATGATAAAAACGATAAAATTAACAAATGATAAAAAATACAAAAAAATTACTAAAACATGAAAATATAAACAATATACAAAATGTAACATATGGACATTCTCTGGGTAGATGAAAATATACATTCATAACATATATCAAATCCCTATAAAATCAGCATATGTGCATGTTTTTTGAAAAAATGCTTATTTTTATATCTACTATCAACATGTTTTGACAGGTTTTAAGATTGATAAACATTAAATATATGTCTAAAATGTATTTGTATATATATATATTTATATATATATTTATTTTTTTAATTTTTTTATATTTATGAGCTGGTATTTTAAAAATATGAAATCATTACAGTTCTTAATAGGTTCCATGTAGGTTTTTGCTGCATGCATTCCATATATTCCAATTGAATATGTATATATTACATTTGGGTAAGGTGTAGTATATCAGTGGCATGGAAATAACTCTGATCTGGCGTGAATAATGAACGTATGTGTCAAACACAACTTCTTCAATACTGTTCAATTTGGTTAAAAATAAAGAATAAGCAGGAGTGTACAAACTGTTGACTGCTAGTGTATGATTGCACCTAGATACAGTCTCATTACAATAATTCTCTACATTATCGTATTCCATAAACACATAGGAAACATATAACAAACATTCATAAACACGCACAACAGATAAGTGTGACACGCATGAACAAACAGATATGAAGTGTGTCACTGACCGTTAGCATGTTTAATGGGAGCGCTAACAGTGTGATATGACCACACACACAAGTGTGGCTGTCTTTAAACACCTCGCTTTCATTTCAGCATGAGTGCATTTGTATGTGGGTATTGTAAGACAACCTGTGTGGGTGGATGGGTGCTTTTCTGAAGGGATTTTATGTTTAATTGAGCAGGCACTAAATGCAGCATTGATGTGCTTGTGACAGTGTGTGTGAGCTTAAGTGTGCAGATGTATGTAGAGATGTTGTTTGCATGGGAGAAACAGTTAGTGTGAGTTAGCAGGATCACTTACATCCATCATGAGACAACATGCCGACCAATCAGAGCCCTCGTCCTTAAGTGCCTCACTTAAACGTGTCTTTCTTCATTATGTTTCATGTCTACATCATTATTACATTTTGTTGTTACTGCATTTAGTACATTAAAAATAGAACTGACAGCAGATTCTTAGATTTTAGACCTGTGATAGCACAAATTTTTCACACACACACACATGTTGGTTTTTTATGGTTTACGGGGACTTTCCATAGGCGTAATGGTTTTTATACTGTACAATTCGTGTCTGTATTTTATCAGTGTTTCTATTGCCCTACACCTAAACTTAGCCCTCACAGGAGAATGGTGCATTTCTATTTTCCCTCATTGTGAACTCACTCTGTATGCGACTTTATAAGCGTTTTAAATTATGGGGACACTGAAAATGTTCACACACACACACACACACACACACACACACACACACACACACACAAATCACCTTCCTCCTTGTAACACACACACACACACACACACACACACACACACACACATGTCATACCATGTCATTATACACAATTTGTGTCACTCATAACACATGCCCCACACACACACACACGACGATGACTACGGTCGTAATAATTTATTTATTTTACAAATATCATAATGTAGTCCAAGAGATTCATATGCATTGTATTCCAGATCTTCTAAAGCTTCATGGGAGGGAACAGACAGACAATTGGAGTCGTTAATCACTGGCAATCTGCCCTCTGTCCATCATCAATAATGAGTAAGGTCCAAAATTAACCTTATTCATTTATTTACACACACACTCTGTAGCGAATGACTGGTCGGAGGCGAGAGTAGATCACACTTGCAGCTTTATTGATACAAAGAGGGTCAAACAGGCAAATATCAGCAGTGGTATCGAGGGCACACGTAGACAAGGCAGAATCGTTAACAGAGGCAGAGCAATGGGTCAGGGCAGGCGGCAGACAGAGAGGATTACCAGTAAGCACGGGTCAGAGAGGCAGGCAGCAAACGATCAGGAGAGAGAGTCACACAGTCACCAGGTAGTACACGGGAAACCGCTCGGAACATGTTAGCCAGGGCAAAAACAAGACTTCGCAAAGGTGAGTGTCTGTGTGCTGCTTATATGTGAGTGGTGAATGATGTGCAGGTGTGGTGAGGCACATCAGGGCAAATGAGTGATTGGTGACAGACTGTGTGATTGGTGTGATGGTGGATGGGAATGTGTGAGTGCAGTGTATGATGGGAGATGTAGTCCATGGGTGATGTGCAGTTGTAGTGAGTGGCAGCCAGATTCATAACACACACACACAAACACACACACACTTTTATTTATTTATTTCATATTTATGCATGTACGTATGTATGTATGTATGTATGTATGTATTATTTATTTATTTAAATATTCTTAAAATGACAAAATTAATTAATTATAAATATTCTTGAGATTTTTTTGGTTTTATTTTATTTTATTTTGTTTTGTTTTGTTTTGTTTTTATTTTGTTCAGTTTGGAGTTTATTTTGTCTTCCACTGTGGAAAATAAATCATATAAGGGTGAGTAAATGATAACAGCATTTTTCAGCTTGATGTGAAAATGTTCTTCTGTTGTCTGACATGGGAGTTGCACATTGACCTTGTCCAAAACTCTGTTTGAACTCATTGTCTGCAACACTCACTCACACTCAGTCAGATTCAATTGAATATTTAGAGAATTGTTGGGTGCAAAATAATAAAGATCAGCCATTATTGGTTGAGGCATCTGTCATGGCCTCATCATCAATCATGCCACTGAACTGGCATGTGTTAACAATTTAAATGCTCATTTGAGTCTTTGATGAATCTGGTCAAACAATTACGCAATCTGAGCCTCACAGCCTCAAAAGTCACTTTTCCACAGTCAAAACAATGGAGTGGGATGAAACTGGCTGACAAAAGAGGCGAGAGAAGACAAGACACCTTCCCCAGGAGGAAACTACAAGACTGTAGGGCCAGAGGAAGCTAAAACCAGAGACGGTGTGCATGTGTGTGTGTGTATCAGAAGTAGTTTGAGAAGGACTAAGAGTGTGTGAGTGAGTTGGTGTGATGAGACGCGAGGCTTCGCCCTCTGTGTGTGTTTTGATGTTGATGTTGAGCATGCACAGAGAAAGAGTGAGAGAAACGCTTGCCTTTTAATGTTATGCAACTTTGAAGACTGTGCGTTTGAAGTTATGCATGAGTTGGACTCATTTCCAGCCCTTCTGATTTTTTCCCCCTTTTTTGTTTTGTTTCTCGTTCCTTCAATTTCTTTCGGGGTCCTTTTACTGAGCATCACAAGTACAGTGTTTGAAGTGTAGCCGTTTTTCAAGGATATCTGCCTATGTGCCTGTTCTGGTAATGGTCTGATTCCTGTTCATAACTTAATTGTGTCTCACAACTAGGTTTCTTTTTCTTCTTCTTCTTTTTTTCACACTTCCAGTGTTTTATAGTTCTCTTTTTCTTGCTTTTTTCCTGGTCCAGTGGTTTATACATTAATATGTTTACAGTCTTTAAAGCTGGTGTGTCTATTTTTTCCAATATTAAAATATGTTCTCCCATTCCAGCTTAATTTGCAGGGACAACTATAGCTAAAACATTGGTGCCCTGTGCCTCTGTGGCACTTTTTAAACATTGCTGTGTTTGTTTGACCAGCTCTGGATTCGCTCAGCATTGACTTTGAATTTGCTGTGGGACTATCTTTGTCCAAGATGCTCATTCAAGAAATCTGTTTGAAAACAGTCATCAGTGGTAAGTAAAGCATAGCAAAAGCCATTGATTTTAAATTAAAAGGGCCCAAGACTTATCTAGAGATCAGAATATCATGGGCTACATTCACACAGTCAGATATAGTCAGCCATGTCTTATATGTGAGATTCTCAGATTGTTGTGTTCATACAATAGGAGCAACTTAAGTAATGTCTATGTGAGTAAAGTCAAGTCAAGCTCCCTTTATATAATTATTATGCATTTTGATATAATCCAGCCGTCAAACATGTTCCATGTTCAAGCATTTAACAGTTCAAACAATAATGAAAATTTGATGAAAATTGTAATTATTTTTTAGCATTACATCACTTGCTCAACAATGGATCCTCTGCAGTGAATGGGTGCCATCAGAATGAGAGTCCAAACAGCTGGCTAAAATACGAGATCTCTATCCATAATATTGTTTTCTCCAGTGAAAAAGTCATCTCGTCTGAATCAGGTAAACGTCAGCTGAGATTTTTGAGCTGAAATTCCTTTGTCCCTCCAGAAGCTGAATCTTCAGTGTCACAGGGTAAAGCATAACATTGTTATTGCAGAATTGAATCTTATTGCATCACATCAGTAGCTGCTTCATATATATCTTTAATGTTTAGCATCCTTGGCTATGCATCGAGAGGCTTCTCAGGTATGGAGATGCACTTCCCTAGTTGCTGTAGGTGAGTTGGCCCTTTTCTCTTGACAAGGATCTTTACAGTGTCCCTTTACTGAAGCAGAAGCATCAGCTGGTCGCCGCTGCAGAGTTCTTTCCAATTTCATAGACTCATCTACCTTTCCCATGATTTTGGGCAGCCATTCCCTTAGAAAGTCCACTGGGCTTCTACCCTCTACTCCCGTTGAAAATCAGACTAGATGCTAATTTTGATGGCGTATTTGATCTTCCAGTTCATCAATTTTGTCTTTCAGTTGTTTTATTTCGTGTTCATTAGCTATTTTGACTTCCGAAACATCTTTACGAATATCTGTAACTGCAACTTTGAGTTCTTTCTGTTTGGATTTCATCTCTACCATTTTTCATTGATTGCTGCTTGTTTCTCTATGGATTCTGCGATCTTGTTCAGGTGCCCATCAATCAAGTCCTGGATTCTCATAAAACCCTTTTCCATTTCTGCACGAGACAGTGGTGGAAACTCAGATAATGGCAGCCCAAGCATTATTATGAATAGTTAGAATGTAAGGTAATGGATAGGTTATTTTGGCCAGAACCGACAGTTTGAAGTTACTGTAAAACGTCTTAATGATGGATTTGTTTCTTACACACACACACACACACACACACACAGATATTTTGGCTTCACAAGACGTTAATTGATGGACTGGCGTATGTTTTTTAATGTTTGTTTTATTTCCAGCCCCCCCCCCCCAAACTGTGTATAAGTTTGGAACAAAACAACAGTTTCCAAGAACGAGTTCCACAACAGCCATTTTAAATAGTATTGAAAAGCTACTATATTGAATAATGAATAAATTTAAATTGACCTGATTGTGTTGTTAATATTGTTAACATTGCTCAAAATGCCACAGTGTAAAATAAAGACAGAAATTAGATGCCCAAACATTTTCCAGTTTGTCAACTTCGGCATTCCCATACCTTTTAGTCAAAACTGTGGATTTTACCATAACATGGATAAAAAACAACAACCCTTGAACAACCTAGCAATGCTCTAACGTTGTGCTGGTGAATGAGTCATCCTTCTGGTTTCCTCAATAAAATGTATGTATTTAGTTATTTTTTCAGTCTGTGGTGCAGCTTGTGATGCACTTTACCGTTGGTATTTGCTATTAACATATATAATATTTGCTCAAATATCAATTGACAGTTTTCACAGGGCCGCATCTTCTCCACACCACCTTCCAGACTCCTTACTGCATGTTCTCTTATGTTCTGGTGCTCTGAAGTTGTGCATGCATATGTGTGTGTCAAGTTGGGAGAGGCTCGATATGTGATATGCACTTTTAATGAGCCCTATTAAATCAAGTGGCAGTTCCCCACTAGACAAAAAAGAGAGTTCCTTAGTATTTAATAGTTCCACCACAAGCTTACATAAGCCTTTTAATTTCTCTGTGCTCTCGCACTCATTTTTCCGGGCAGCAACAGGAGAGAAGTTTCCCTCATTTCACAGAGAGGCACGCAACAGCAATTAGCGGCTCTCTGGAGTCTTAATTAGTCGACCCAGAGACGCGGGCAATTGAGAACCATGCTCACGTTGGTCAACAGCCAAACTAAAATAGATAAAGAAAAGAGTAGCGCCTCCAATTAATGGGCAACTTCAAGTGATCTTTGTGAGAATGTGTGAAGGACATGATGTGCAAACCTGATGCGCGATATTAGAGCAGCGACAACTCGACAGACAACAAATCCAGTCACTATGCTTCTGTAGCTACAGATTGTGCCGCTGATTGTTATAGTGATGACAATCGCTGTGCAGACGTTTGCGCTAATGATAATCTGTCGTCATGGAAACAGTAATGTTAATGACTGATTTTGAGATTGCTGTTGATGAGGATACACATAACCTGTTCTGTATTGTCTTTGTTATGTACAGCAGCGGCTCTTGAACCTTTAATGTTTAGCTGTTTAGCGTGTTCTGGTTATCCCCTGCTGGTAGATGCTGTAACTACAAATTGGTTATATTTCATTGATGCAATATGGAAATATGTCATGATGAAATATTAAAATATGGATTTTCCAGCTGTTGTCTTTGATGTCGCAGCTCAGGATAGCCAATAGGGTTTGTGGTTGTGTCATCAACCAACCAGTAATGCCATGATGTAATTTTGCTGCGACTCCATAATAATCTGCAGTGCTGCAGGAATGAGTCCTAAAACCAAGAAATTAATTTGCATTTTTGTTTATTTTCCTTTTTTAATGAATTTTTGGTTAAGTGTCCATGGACAAAATGTTTTGTTAAATTTTATGTTTTGTGAAAATACCCCGTTCATGTTTTTTAAAGCTTTTACTTGTCTTGAAAAAGTCAAGACGTTTTAATTAGTTAATTTGTTAATTAGAAGTGGCTATATGGAACTATAAAGGTTGTCGGCTCATTAAACATTACCATGATGAACTGGTAAACTCATCTACTCACTAGTTAATTTTTTAAACCTCGAAAATTTCAGAGCAACATGTTTTGTTGCATGTTCCTTTAAATGCTAATGAGTTCTGCTCACTCTGCCCCTCTATTCTGTGGGGTAACGAGCAATTTTGTTTACTTAAAGGTGCACTGTGTAATAGTTAGGATGATCTATAGAGAGAAATGCAATATAATATACATAACTACGTTTTCAGAAGAGTATAAAGACCTTACTTAATGAACTGTTATGTTTGTATTACCTTAGAATGAGCGATTTATAACTACATATACCGCGGGTCCCCTCACATGGAAGTTGCCATCATGTTTCTACAGTAGCCCTAAACGGACAAACTGCTCTACAGAGCGCGTATCGTCACTATGTTGTTCTCGCGAAAAACACGGACACAAGGATGAACAAGTAACAGTAATATTCGCAATGACATTGTTTATTGAATAATTAAGTAAATATAATTCCTTAATTTACCTTTGTAAAGAAACCTCATTGCTCTCTGCGGTCTCAGACGACGCCGTCTTAGCCCTGTATTGGCCACCGTAGCTTCTCTAAAGGGAGGGGTGAGCGCGAGACTGAGCCGTTGGTTGCAATTCGCAAACTCAACCGCTAGATGCTGCCAGAAACTACACACTGCACCTTTAAGTCACATTTAGCAGTGAAACTTGCTAACTAGCACATTTTTAGGCAAAGATTGCAAAGATTCATAAAAAACCCTTATGCTCACTTCTTCTGTAGGTGAGGCAGGATTACGAACACCTCTGCAGAACACATCAATCGCTATGGACACATTCTTGTCTATGTCCCTGCTCCGGCGTCGAAACAATGGCAGTCAGACTGTTACATCTCACTCAGGGCGGGTCTAAAACACTAGTGTCAATCAACTATCGTGGGAGGGGCCTTGGTCAGTGTGACGTCACACAGACAAGAAGCTGAGAACGGCTTGATTTGAAAAAGGGGATACTATTTTTAGGGATTAAATAAAACGCACTGGGTGGATTTGTATCATTACAGGGTGGATGTGTACACACACTGCCAACACACATTTATGCTCAAACAACATGTAAAAGGGCATTTAGCATCCGATGACCCCTTTAATTGTTATGACTCATGTCGTAGTCAAGATTAGTTCTCAATGCATGCCTTAATTCATCCTCAGTTCAGCCATTTTAAAGTAACGTAACAATATGTTCCCATTAAATTTAGTCAATGCATTAACTCACATTAAATAACAATGGGCAATACATTTGTTATAGTATTTTTTTGTTAATGTTAGTTCATCTCATCTAATGTAGTTAAAGCAATATTTCACCCAAACATTTTGTTATCATTTTCTCTCCCTTGTGTTATTCCAAACCTGTTGACTGTGTAGCGTTATCCCATCCACCAGACTGGATGCCGAGATGTCTGTGAACGACCCCTAGGCCCCTGGTTACCATGGCAACCAGGACACCTCAGCCAGACCAGATCAACTTTACGACCTTATTGCATGTCGAGAGTTCTCCCTCTCACTACCTTTCCCTATAGGAAAGACCCACAATGCCCATAAAAAAGACTCTTCTCTAATTAATTCATTGGAAAAACACTTTCTTTGAATGAACACACATATCCTCAGGTCGTTGTGTATATTAGCCTATTAATTACTGTTCTCGTATATTGTCTTTTGAATCGTATACTGTTTTATGCATTCATTATGATAGATCACTAGTTAATATAACCCCACCTATACCATGATTTGTCTCTATGAATTAGTCTTTGGATGATCTAGCTGAGAGTGTACATTATATGTGTAACTGCCAGACTTTGTTTCCCTGTGTCTTGTATCTCCCTTCCTCTTGTGCCCAAATATGGTCCTTCCTGTTTCCTGTTCGTTATGAGTTCAGTTAGTCCCAGCCTTGTGTCCTGATTATGTTCCAGGTGTGTCGAGTTAGCTCTGTCTATTTATAGTCTGTTCTACCCCATGTTTGCTGTCAGTTGTTAAACGTCATTTGTGTGCGTCAGATCTCCATGTCAGATAATTTATATCCATGTTCCTGTGCTCTTTGCTTTCTGTCATTAAAGACATTATTATTTAAAGTATATCCTCGTCTCCCTCGTTCCATATCCCTGACGGAACGTGACGGTAACATATTAGTGTAACATATTAGTGTTCTAAGAATCTTTAGTAGTTTTGCATTAAAAACCCAATCCAGTTACATTACCATGCTTGAAGACAAAGAGTCATACAACTGCAAGAAACCATTGGCTCTTTGATCCCCCAGAGGTGTCATCTTCTCCGGACTTAAAAGGCCTCACATCAGTGAGTGGCCTCCAGTCTGCGGTTCTTTTAGATTCTAAGACGATGAGGAGGATGAGCTAGAACTCTTCGGAACCCTTAAGTTTGTGCCAGGCTGCGGTCTTGTCTTTCCATTCACCAAAGATCCTCGGATGTCTCTTGAGCTCTGCTCTCTTCTCTCTTCATTTTACACCTGGGAAGAAACTCCCAATCAGCACCGATTCAGAACATCTTTGGAGTTCACCACTCTTCAAACCTGGAAGAACCTGATCACAAGTCCAAACCTTGAAACCATCAAGACTTTCATCCAAGACTGCATCCAGACACTTGTCAATGACCAAGGCATTGCACGAATCGTACATTAAACTAAACGAAACAGAGGTTTGGGATAAGCTGTAGACCCCGTTGTAAAACGGCACTAATGGTTTTACTCAGGTGGTTAACTGACTCTTTTCATGGCGTTCTCCCCAGTTTCTCTAATGGTTTCATGCATTCAATCTCATTTGCCCTTCCTCCCATGGCATGGGTGATTGTACGTTTGTTTGTTTAGATTAGTTATGTTAGTGCTTAGTGAATAAAACGTTTGTGCATGAATTACATGAGTTTCGGATTCTGTCACTGCTTGTAAATTAATGTCCCTTTTACGATTCCGATCTAGCTACATGCTCTAATGCGTTAGTACTGTAAGATAGGTATTTTCAGTGGCACGTAAATATCCATTCTTAGAGTTGATATGAAATTACACTGAATGTTCTCTGACGAACAGATTAGTTGATGGCAAATTAATTCTGCTACAGTTATTACTAGCAGCTTATATAAATAATTGAAATAATCATAAGTAATTGTAATTATTTATATACATTTCCCCTTTGAGCTAATTTGCTACACTGACATTGTTTTTCTGTGCACCACAAAAAGTGGAATTAATTTTTTTTTATCAAAAGCAGACTAAATCTGACAAAATTACTTTTTTATATTACAATTTGACATAACTTACTAAAAGAGTGACCATTTCTAAACACAACTTTAGGTCACAGCTTAAACTTGCACTTGTTAACTATTGTTAATACTGTTTACAGTACTTGTACTGCTTGAATACAGCTCTCTGAACTTGGCTCTGTATTTTATGTGTATTAAACTGATATCAGTGAGTTTTAAAGAGCACACTATATATATATATATATATATATATATATTGCTGCAGTATATGATGTTCAATCAGTCTATATAATAATTAATTACATTTATTTCGTCTTTGTTCTACAAAACAAACATAGGCTACAACAGAAAAATGGGTGTACTGTGGTTTCTAGTAAAAACTGGGAATTTATCAACATGAACACGAGCATTGGCTACAATCAAATCTCACATCAAGATTTGTAAGTTTTGACTTTGTAAGAAAAGTTATTTTTTACTTTTAGCTAGTTGCTTTTTAGCATGCATATTATTACATTTGGCTATGTATTAGTGCTTTTAAAGCACATATTCTACATCCCCAATACTACTTAATACATAAACTTAACAACTACTTACTATTAATAAGAAGCAAATTGATAATTTATTAATGATCAAAATTCATAGTTAATGGCGAGAATTGGACCTTAAAATAAAGTGATTATTTTCCTTTATTCCTTATATTCTACATTTTAAACCATTGGTCCATTGACTCATCTAACATGTTCTTTATTTCATGACTATGGCTAGGAACGTGTCCCTACCAATATTCAGCCACTACTAAACTGTCCCTAGCAATAATCTGATCAAATAATTAAATATATGTACATGTTTTTGTCATTTCAGACGCATCTGAAATGTCATATTTTGATATTATCTAACAAGATAAAGTAAATAGGCTACGTTATAAAACTATGAGTTTTCACGGACGCGTATTTATGGCGCCGAGGATGGCAGCCGTGTTGCGTGCTCCGGGAAAACTTTGCAGTTTTTCGTATGTTTTATTAGTTTTTTTGTTGTTTTGCGTGTTAGATGTTGTTAGTATAACTGTCTACGATAGAGACACGCTTTTAAACATTGGTTCCTCCGTCGCGCAACGCAAACCGGACTTTGAGTTTTTGAATGCCGGTGGATTGTTCACAGACACGGCATCAGAGCCCTTTGTCTGGGTTGAGCAACCGATCGTATACTCGACCATTGTTACTCCCCCTTCCGGGACGCGTACAAATCCCTCCCCCGCCCACCTTTCGGCAAATCGGATCACTCTTCCGTTCTGCTCCTGCCTGCTTATAGGCAGAAACTGAAACGTGAAGCACCCGCCCTCAGGACAATTCAATGCAGGTCGGACTAATCGGATGCTATACTACAGGACTGTTTTGATCACGTGGACTGGGACATGTTCCGGGCAGAGTCTAATGACGACATAGAGGCGTATTCAGATTCCGTAACATGTTTCATCAGGAAGTGTATAGATGATGTAGTTCCGACCAAAACAATCCGCATCTACCCCAACCAAAAACCGTGGATTAACAGCGATGTTCGATCAGCCTTGTCAGCGCGGACATCTGCCTTTAAATCCGGAAACACTGACGATCGGAAACAAGCAGCCATGATCTCAGGAGAACCATCAAAGCAGCCAAACGACAATACAAAAACAAAGTTGAAGAACATTTCAACAACAATAATCCAAGAAGCATGTGGCAGGGCATCAACAACATCACAGGCTTCAAAGGGAATAAACCAGCTACTACATTGCCGCCTCTCTACCAGACGAGCTCAAAACCTTTTATGCTCGTTTCGAGGCTGATAACACCGCCCATACAGAGAACGTTCCCGCGGCTGCGGTAGAAGAGGTGAGTCCACTCTCCCTTTCTGTCGCGGATGTAACCCGATCCTTCAAACGGGTGAACATCCGTAAAGCTGTGGGTCCGGATGGCATACCAGGTCGTGTGCTCAAAGCATGTGCTTTCCAGCTAGCCGGGATTTTTACAGACATTTTCAATCTGTCCCTCTCTCTGTCTGTGGTTCCCGCATGCTTCAAAAAATCCACCATTGTGCCCATACCGAAGAAAAATAAAATCACATGCTTGAATGACTGGAGGCCCGTTGCTCTGACCCCCATCTTCAGCAAGTGTTTTGAGAAGCTTGTCAGAGAACACATCTGCTCTGTGCTGCCTGCTTCACTGGACCCACTACAATTTGCATACCACAGTAATCGTTCCACAGACGATGCTATTGCCTTCACCCTGCACACTGCTCTCTCCCACCTGAAAAATAAGAACACCTATGTGAGAATGCTGTTCCTGGATTATAGTTCGGCATTTAACACCAAAGTGCCTGCCACACTGGTTGCGAAGCTCCAGAGTCTGGGACTGAACAGATCTCTGTGCAGCTGGATCCTGGACTTCCTGACAGGCAGAAGTCAGGTGGTCAGAATGGGCAACAACACCTCATCTTCTCTGATCCTCAACACTGGTGCTCCACAGGGCTGCGTCCTCAGCCCACTCCTGTACTCCCTGTACACACACGACTGTACAGCAACACACAGCTTCAACGTCATCGTCAAATTTGCTGATGACACAACAGTGATAGGCCTGATCACCGACAACGATGAGACGGCCTACAGAGAGGAGGTGAGTACCCTGACTATATGGTGTCAGGAGAACCACCTCTCACTCAACATCGACAAGACCAAGGAGCTGGTGGTGGATTACAGGAGTCAGAGCAGAGAACACACACCCATCACCATCGACAATACACCTGTGGAGCGGGTGAGCAGCTTTAAGTTCCTCGGCATTCATATCACTGAGGATCTCACATGGTCTGCTCACACAGATGCAGTGCTGAAGAAGGCACATCAGCGTCTCTTCTTCCTGAGACGGCTGAGGAAGTTTGGAATGAGCCCCAGAATCCTCAGATCCTTCTACACCTGCACTGTGGAGAGCATCCTGACCGGTTGCATCACAGCCTGGTTTGGAAACAGCACCGCTGGCAACCGCAGGGCTCTGCAAAGGTTTGTGCGAACTGCCCGCCACATTGTTGGAGGTGATCTTCCCTCCCTCCAGGACATCTACACCAGGCGGTGTACAAGAAAAGCCCGGAGGATTATCAAAGACTCCAGCCACCCATCCCACAGACTGCTCTCTATGTTGCCCTCAGGGAGACGTCTCCGCAGCATCCGATCCCGCACTAGCCGACTGAGGGACAGCTTTTTCCCTCAGGCTATCAGGCTAATGAACAGTCAGAAATAACCCACCCTACAACACACTCCCACTCACACAACATGCCATGCACTGCACTTTAACACAGTTCTACCGGACTACACGCACACACTGCACTAACACATCTGCTATCACTGGACACCATACAAAAGCACATCCACGACACTGCATATGTATGATCTGTTGCACCTTTGCACAACTATCTGCTGCTCAACCAATCTGCTGTACATTTATAATCTGCTGCACCTTCACATTATTACTATGCATAGATTACATAATGTATAGATAGTGTACATAATGTAGATGTGTACATACGGTGTATAATGTGTAGTTGATAACGAAGTATGTCTTTATAGTACACTATGTGTACTGAGTATATGTATGTGTATTTTGCACATTGTCTTCTGTACAGTCTGTAAATACGTACTGTCCATATGTAAATTGTTGTGTCTTGTTTTGTTTTTTTTTGCACTGTCTGGAGCACGCTCATAAGAATTTCACTCACCAAGGCACTTGTGCTGTGGTGATGTGACAATAAAAGTGATTTGATTTGATTTAATACATGTGTGGAATCTAGTCACACACAGGACGAGAAGCGCAGCCGCGTTTATAACTCACAGGTATTGCACCCAATTCAAGACAGCAGTCCAAAAACAGTTAATATAAAAGCCCACTTCAGGAATGAAGAAAGTTGCATCGATGAGTTTGAAGTGGTGTTTGTTTGACAAAACAGACCGAATGGAAAGAGAAAGCGTAATCTATGGCTATTATTAGCTCTCTATAAAAGCATAGGGACAGAAAGACAAATGTAATCCGGTAAGATACACAATCTTTCCGCCTAGGGTAAAGTCATGAATATCAACAATAATGTGAGACAAATATGATGTGATTTTTATTTTTTTTGTAAACTCTTTAAGTGGCACTCTGTTGTGCAGCAGGATTTAGAACAGCATTCGGAGTCTCCGCGGACAGTCTTAACTTTAAATTAATGTTGTTCAACTGAATGTACAAATCAAACTGTTAGCTGAAATATCTACAAAAAAAAAACAACACTGATAGAAGAGCGTGCAGTTTATCGGTCAATCAGATGCGCACAAGTTTCCTTACTACAGCAACAGCAGAGTATTCTTTCAGAATAATCCTGGGTCCAATTAAATTAATATTAAAATAATGTGATGTGTGATTAAAGGGAAAGTTCACCCAAAAAATTAAAACTCTGTCATTTACTCATCCTTAAGTAGTTCCAAACCTGTATGAATTTCTTTGTTCTACCGAACACAAAGGAAGATATTTTGAAGAAGGTTTGTAACCAGGCTGTTTTGGGACACCATTGACTTCCATAGTAGGAAAAAAATAATACTATGGAAGTCAATGGTGCCCCAGAACTGCTATGTTTCTCACATTCTTCAGAATATCTAACTTTTCGTCCAGCAGAACAAAGACATTCATACAGGTTTGGGAACTACTGGGTGAGTAAATTATGACAGAGTTTTCATTTTTGGGTGAACAATCCCCTTTAAGACACCCAGCGCTCTGATGCTGATGTTGTTGGATCACAAAATCATAATTGTGCAATTATTGTCTGTTAAACATACTATATATAAAAAAGAAACTTTATAAGCTATATGGATTATAACCCTTGAAGGAAAGTTATGTCCCCACCAATGTCGAAAGCAAACATACGCCCTTGCCTAGCGGCATTTGAAACTCGATCATCTCTGCTGCATATTATGTTCCTTCTGTAATTCTCCCAGATTTTCTTTTTATACATTTTTGAACAATCACCAAAATACACAATGTCAGGATTCTCTCTCATATTTAGTGAAAGAGAGCAGGTTATGTCACATGATGAAACACGTTGAGGGGAGTCACCCTTTATCTGAAGAGAGAAAAAAAAAACATCCATTCTGTTCTTTTGCCAGAAAATACTTGATTAGTCAGTAACTGTAGTATTAGGATTGTTTGACGTCATTGTCCATCAATGAGCATACTTTAAAGGGAACAGAGTTTGCTCCGGTTACAGCAGGTTAATCCGAACGTCCTAGACCAAAATGTGCTGTAATAACTCAATTTAATTTAACATTGTGACAAAGAATGATTGTTGGAAACTACAAAGGAGCCCAATTGAAGGAAACTGTCCGCTTTAACTCTTGTCCATTTGATTTGTTTCTTAAACTTTGCTCTCATCGGGTGTTTTTGAAGTGGTGGGTGTGAGGACAACTCTGGACTGTTTGATGTATATTTTGAAAGTTGCGTTTAAGATCATATGAGAGACACCTTGTGAAGCCTCTTAGACCTGATTTCTGTGTTGTTGAAATCATTCCGAGGATGTGTGTGTGGCAAAGACATCTGAAACCCAAAGGCTTTATGCTTCACATCAAAAGCCAAAGCATTTGAAGTTCTCAAACAGGAATCTTTCAACTGAGATTTTTTCCAGACTCTTTCTCTTTCTTTCTTTCTTTCTTTCGTGCACACACACACACGCACACACGCACGCACGCACACACACACGCACGCACGCACGCACGCACGCACGCACGCACGCACGCACGCACGCACGCACACACACACACACACACACACACACACACACACACACACACACACACACACACACACACACACACAATGTTGAATCAGTTTAAAGCATACAGGTTCAATTACTACTGTATACACGCACAATATATTGTTAAAACGTTTGCCTTCTAAATAGGCTGTGATTATGTTTTTATCCTACATACTTAATGTGGTTGTTTTTAACATAAATATGTTAGGTGTTTGTGCAAATATATTTTGGTATTGACCAACATACATGTTATGGTATTGTTAGCACATCGCTTTGCCATGTTATACATATCTAATTTTCACATTCATCCTACTACTACATATACTCCTGTCGAAATGTTTATTTCCACATACATCTTTAAAAGTGTATCAATAACTCAATATAAGTACAGTGAGAGAAAAAGAGTGAAATCAAATATCAAACTTTGAATTTTATAATTGTTGTATATATTGTTGTCCTTTTGAATTCAAGGGATGTCGTACATCATTCATGTGAATACTATGAATACTCATATTTATTTATTTCAATTCTGCCTTTCCTATTGTTACCCTACACTAATGTTATGTTATTGTTATTACACTGAAAAAGTTGTCTGAA
Organism: Ptychobarbus kaznakovi; assembly: GCA_027422405.1. Lineage (NCBI taxonomy): Eukaryota > Metazoa > Chordata > Actinopteri > Cypriniformes > Cyprinidae > Ptychobarbus > Ptychobarbus kaznakovi. The sequence goes on along the minus strand of CM049802.1, from coordinate 22,319,164 downwards.
CATTACAAAACAGATTATTGGAGTATGTGCAAGAAAAAAAGTATTCTGTACTATGACTTTCTACTTCAAAATGACATGTTTAATTTAATGATAGAATTTCTTTGCAATTAGTTGAGCTCAAATACATAAATACGTTTAGATGGAAATGCCAAACTTATATTCACTTGATGCTTGTGTTAAATCAATTAAAATAAGCTTTACTTGATAAAAGTGTAAACAAACTCAACAAGAATTGTGCTTAGTCTATACTTGAAAACATTATTTACTTGCAATTTCTGAGTAAAAATAGTTTCCTTTAGTTTTTTCAAGTAAATCCCACTCCATTTGTTTTATCGCACATACTCGTATAAGTTTGTTTCCAGGAAATTTTATTATGGTTGTATAAAATCAATTTTCTCTGCAGTTTGATGCTCATCATTTTCAGTAATTCAAAAATGTAAATTGCTTTGCCTTGGCATTTTGGTCTCAGTCTCATGGCAGTCAGTGCACATCCTGTTATCTGTTGGCTGTGCATAAGAATCAACTTTCAAGTGTCTGATAGCTGCCAATGTTCCTGTGTAAATACATTAATGCAGAATTAACAAGTCTGTGTAAACGCACCTTTGTGTGATAATAAACCACTTCCTGCACATTGAAACTTTGCATCATACAATGGTCCACCCATTCTTCTGCTGAGGTCAATTTCATAGCCAGGATTTCACAAGTTTGCATGTTCATATAATCTTGAGATAATGATAACTGTTTAAACTGGTTTGTCTGCAATAGTGAGTCTCAAGTGCGAGACTTAACTCACACTCACCCACGTGCACATATTTTGTCACAGCATGAAGACAGGCTTTGCAAATGTCATTTTATGTTTTTTTGTTGTTGTTTCTGTTGTTTTCCAAATTTTACTTTCACATCTTGAGCAATTTCATAGCCATTGTCACTTTTGAGTTTGTACAGCTTTAGAACACATATGCGTGAACAATTCAGTCAAATAATTGATGTTTTCTACCATCTACTATTGTCATCAAGTTTTTATTGTAAAATAAAGATTCTCTTGTTAGATGAAAGGATGTGTCTTCTGTACCTCTGGTTCGTCTGGAATGCCCTTTGAGGCGAACAGTGTCCCACAAGGCTCGATGCCGGAACCGCTTCGGAACGAGGAGGGAGGGACATGTTTGCATTTCAGGTGCATAAGTTTATTTGGAAGTGTGCAGTCTCTCTTCCTCTCAAGGGCAAACATTCCAAAAATACCCCATCAAATACACCTGGGTGGAACTGCCAGACGTTTCTTTGGATCTTAATTACCAAACTTCCACTGAGGTGCGACTTCTAGGCCAGAATGTCTGAAATGAAACTATCATCGGTGTGTGTGCAGGCAGCGAGGACAGTGTGTAGTATGTTATACCCGTCACAGACTCCTGCCTCCCCTCACTCCCCCCAACTGCCATCGCACCAGCGTGGGGTGGTAATTGATTCTCCTCATGCCATTAGTCTTTGAGACAGAGATGCACCAACAAGGGAGGGTGCTGTCACTTAGAGCTGAGAACGGTCGCCAGTTTACACACACACATTCTCACACAATACAAAACACACACATACTTTTGTCCACCAAGGTCTAGGAAATCAATGGCAAAGTATAGACACACATGCAAAATGAATGCAAAAGCAAATGCAATTTCATAAAATAAATTATCCCCGTAATATTCATATTTTGGTAACACTTTATTTTAGGGTCTCTTAACTAGTGGGTTATTAGCATGCATATTACTAGAATATTAGCCATTTATTAATATTAATCAAGCACATATTAATGCCTTATTCTACATCCCTAATCCTACCCAATACCTAAACTTAACAACTACCTTACTAACTATTAATAAGCAGAAAAGTAGGAATTTATTGAGGGAAAAGTCATACTTATTAGTGAATTAGTGTTCCTTATACTACGGGGCCATTGAATGCTTGAATCTGATTGGCTGACGAATGTTCTGAGATGTGCAATTATTGTCAGGAAAACGATTGGCGAGCATAGTTCCAGGCAGCTTTATTGACCGCATTAATTATTGTTAATTATTAAGCCTTAATTATTGTTAAGGCTTATTTAAATGTTCTGTTCTCATGTCAGATATGTATGTTTATATGTATGTATGTATGCATGTATGTACCAAGAGCTTCTTAAAAACCACAACAAATTCCTTGTGTGTTTGCACACACTTGGCGAATAAACCTGATTCTGATTCTGATTCTGATTACAGTTCCGTATCACTTCGTTGAATGATTTCTGTTATTTCAAATCTTACAACAGAAAAATAATCAAAACCCACAACGACACTGGCCAAACAAATAAATACAGTAAACAAAAGTACATAAAAAGTTTTGCCACAAAATTACGTTTTATTATGTACGGAAAGCACATAGCTTACTCTCTCTCTCCCGCTCTCGGTCTCTCCCTCTCAGACACACATATAGTTTGCACACACCTTATCATAAGCGCTAATGTAGTTAGCACTACTCTGACGATTTTGTCAATAACATAATTTAAGAACTTAAAAACGACATGACTTTTCACAAGCGAAGTAACAACAACGGCGCTGTTCGTGAAGAAAGTTAACTTAATGTCTCATTGCTGCTGATCACTGACTCACAGAGGTAACATTAATATCCAGGGGCGTAACCATGGTATAGATATTGGGGGGGTCCAAATGTGAGCCCTCCCCCAGATATTAATTTTAAGTTCAGTCGCGGATCAGATCGTAAAAACAAACAGGCCAGGCCATCAACGAATGAATAGAGGCTTATCAATGGAGTGGAAAGTGCGGGAACTCCTTGGTCTGTGACTCCAGCAGTTCATTATTCAGCCTATTTTCAGGGTATCATGCTAGAATTTCCGCGAAATTTCCGCGGTATTTTTGACCATGGCACTACTTTTTAGGTGTCTACTTGCTTACCGTCTGAAAAAAAGGCGAATGTCCGCCTGTTCGTCCTGCTTCTTTCTTTTAGCTCCTACCTTCATTTCATTTAAGCACCAGTGACAGTCGGACTGAGCGGTTTTTTCAAACGATGCCGCAAGCCGGGGTTTACGGGCTCAACCAAGTGTACAATCGAGGGGGGGTGGTCACTCAGTTTTGTTTCCCTTGTTTTTCCTGAATTGAAAGTAAATCGTAAATAACAACAGATCCACTAGGCTTCAACCAGGGTTCATAAAAGGAGGGCATATCATATGTCACATATTACAATATAATAGGCCTATTATTGGGGGGGACAGATTGGTATTTTTCCAATACCCCCCCAAAGTATATGGTGGTTACGCCCATGTTAATATCTCTCTCTCTCTCTCTGTCTCATAACTTAGTTATTAACTGTATTAACTGCATTAGTCTGCTATCAACGGCTCAAGCCTCCGTTACGGTTTAAAATGACATTTTGGAATTAGCAAGGGAGGCGTTAGATGAGTAGCGGGAAAAAAAATCCTACTCACAATAGCGATTGAAACCGGACGAATGCCTTGAAATATATCATCTGATCAATGTCTTGAGGCGTGGCAACCGTAGTATAAGCGGAATAATTGACTCCGAGCCGTTTAATTGTTAGAAAAATAATGCACTCCCAAGTCACGGCCACTCCGCTTCGAGTCGTGACCGCATTATCACCTCGGGTGTGCATTTTTCTAATTATTCAACGGCACGTCGTCAATTATTCCTTACATATTCTAAAGTGTTTCCCATATTTGTAATGCAAGAAGATGTTGAAGCATATCGCGTCTGCTGAGTTGACTAAACCAGTAGCCACTGTGACCCAATTTTCCAACATGTATGTATGTGCTGTATATACTGTATACATGTGCTATATAAATCTGCCTAACATCCATGCTAACTGTGGGTATGTAAGAATCTCAGACAGCACACCTGATGTTCACTGACAGTCTGATGCATATTGCAGAAAAATTGGAAAGCACTTGTAAAAATCACAAGCTCCAATTAGATTGCCATACTGCAACGCAACTTCCTGGAGTTGTACAGGTTTTCTTAGTTTGATGGGAAAAAATTATAACTCTTTACAATAAGGTTCTAGTTGTTAAGTTGTCTTTAGTCCAGAACATTGTAAATGAACAAACAATAATAAAACACCTGCAAATTGGGTTCACTGAAAATAGTTGAAACAAGATTCATCCATACACACACACACACTGACAAATTATGAGAAGAACCTGTGTCTGAAGCAGATGGGATACAGATGGCATTGGTCATAATGTTGCTGCTTCTGGGGTTGGCCAGGCTTTCGGGAAGTGATAAGTGTGTTCTGACTGTCATGGCTCTGAGGTCAGCGTTTGAGACACTGGTTTGAACCGCAGCGCTTTACAAGATTCCAACGATGTGACATGCTCTATATACTCATCTCTGGGGAAGCCACCACAGTCCGGGTGGGACACTTCACACACACACACACACACACACACACACACACACACACACACACACACACACACACACACACACACACACACACACACACACACACACACACACACACACACACACACACACACACACACACACACACACACACACACACACACACACACACACACACACACACACACACACACACACACACACACACACACACACACACACACACACACACACACACACACACACACACACACACACACACTAAACGCCCTTCAAATTCATTGCAGGTTGATGGATAGCTTGGTGCTGATACACCCATATTTAAAGTCATATCGTAAAAGTTTTATAATTTAGATTTTATAAACTTATGATGTCAGTTATGTTTTTTGTGCCAAAGCCAAAATAGGTTTTTATGTTCATTTTACATCTGCCAGAAACTGTTAAACTGTTCATGACTTCTTGCTTTAATTGGAATTTAATGTCCTCATCAGGGTAACTACTAGTATATAATATATAATTTTATTTCTGTATTTCAAAATGATTAAAGTTTATCAGGTTGGGTGCCGATAGCTTTGTGGGCAGCGTGTGGGTACAGCGCAGTTGTGCTTAAGGCGTCCCGAGTTTAAATCCCAACTCAAGGACTTCCTGTCAGCTCTACACTGTCCTGTCATAATAAAAGACATAAATTCAAAAAATGTAACTTAAAAAAGTCTGCCAGGTAACTGATTGATACATTTCAATCAATCTGCTGTTTTATTTCAACAGTTATTCCTGGTCTGACCATCCAAGCATTTTGTTTATACGTAGAGTTACATTTCAACTAAGTTTAATGCTGCAATGCAAAATTGTTTAGTAGTGTGTACGTGTAAGTAGTCTCTTTATGTATTCTAGGCTAATTTCCCAGCTAACAGGGAACCCTTTTCACAAATTACATGCTGTTTTGTTTGTTTGTTTTTGGGGGGTGTATATAAATGTTAGACAAAAACATTCTTAAAGTAACGTTTATGGAACATTCTTACAGTGTTGGGAAGGTTTCTTTGGAAAGGTGATAGGTTACAGATTGCAAGTTACCCTATTTAAAATTGAATAAGTAGTGTAACTATTAATGTTACTTTGATATTACTTTTACTATTTATATTACCGGACAATGGAGCGCAGCTGGAGGAAAATAAAACTAGAGGAATTTTTTGCTTGGCGGGAAAGTACCCTGTCCTACAGAAAAGCATTACAAACTGCTAGATCTGATTACTTTTCGTTTCTTTTAGAAGAAAACAAACATAACCCCAGGTAATTATTCAATACAGTGGAAAATTAGCAAAAAATAAAGCATCAACAGTTGTTTACATTTCCCAACAGCACAACTGTAATGACTTTATGAACTATTTTACTTCCAAAATCGATACTATTAGAGATCAAATTGTAACCATGCTATCGTCAGCTACAGTATCACGTCACATAGTGAAAACACATGGTGAGAAAAATGATATCTGTGAGGATTTCCAGTCAGAATTTAGACCATCTCATAGTACTGAGACTGCTCTCATTAGAGTGACAATTGACCTGCTCTTATCATCCGATCGTGGTTGTATCTCTCTGTTAGTGCTCCTGGATCTTAGTGCTGCGTTCGACACTATCGATCACAACATTATTTTGAATAGACTATAACACTTTGTTGGCATCAGTGGAAGTGCACTAGCATGGTTCAAATCGTACTTATCTGACCGCCATCAATTCGTAGCAGTGAATGAAGAGGTATCATATTGATCACAAGTGCCTCAAGGCTCAGTACGAGGGCCATTACTTTTCACATACTTTTTACTTTTTACTTTGTTACCCTTGGGAAATATTATCAGGAAACACAGGGTTAGCTTTCACTGTTATGCTGATGATACTCAGCTCTATATTTCTTCGCATGCCTAGTGAAACGCACCAAATTGAGAAAGTTATGGAATGCATAGTTGAAATAAAAAAGTGGATGACAAGTCATTTCTCACTGCTAAATTCTGAAAAAAAACAGAGGTGTTAATTATCGGACCTAAAACCCCCACAAGTAATAACCTAGAACACTGTCTAACACTTGATGGCTGCTCTCTCAATTCTTCATCATCAGTCAGGAACCTAGGTGTGCTATTTGATAACAATCTCTCCTTTAACAGCCACGTTTCTAGCATTAGTAAAGCTGCATTTTTTCATCTTAAAAATATATCTAAACTGAGACCAATGTCAAATGCAGAAATGTTAATTCATGCGTTTATGACCTCAAGGTTAAATTATTGTAATGCTTTATTGGGTAGATGTTCTAATTAAAAAAAAAAAAATCTTAGAACAACATTTTGGACTAATAACAGACCCTTCGTGTCATTTTTCAAAACTCTAAACAATCATTATTTGTAACACAGGGTATCCAATATTCTAAATTTTGCATATTGCGTTCATATCTTTAAATAAGGCTTCCTTTTGCAGAAGCATTGGTTCAAAAAACTAATTTATTATGACATATCATAGGAACATTACTTTAGATCACCCACACACAAGATGCCCATAGTTTCACTGTGTATTTTTTAGTACAATCATTAAGCATAGTTGTTCAAAACACATGATGCAGCTTTCATTATGGCTCTACACATTCATGCATCATTATAATATACAAGTACAGACACTTGAATCATTAAACAGAATTTGAAAATTATTAACGAAATAATCAACTCACAACAGGGTTTTAAAAAGCTTTAAATTAGAAAAAACTAGATAAGAAAAAAAACTACAGTAGTTATACAGTAAAATGTCAACTGGAGTGTTCCTCACTGCACAAGTTTTTAGCAACACTCTCTTGTGGACTTGGCCCCAGGTTCTCATCCACATCATAATGGATGTTTTAATTAGCTAAACAGCTAAATCTGCATCTTCTGGCATGACAAATACAGGCCTGATATTGGTCTCCTCCTGTGAGGCTAAATTTATGACTACTGCATAAGCATCATCGATGCAAAAATCTTTCAGGGTTTTGATTTCAGAATTCCAAGGGTTTCAAAAGACATTTGTGGCATTTGGTTTATTGGACTTTTTGGATTGTGAAAGAAGTGTTGAGTTAAAAAAATAAATGTATATATAAAAAATAAAATTAAGTACAGTAAGTTTCATGGCACATCAAACTCTTTATTACAAAAGATCGAGAAAAAAATAAGATCTCACAATATGAGTCCTGTAAATATGAAATATGAGTCTCAAAACACATCAGTATCACTTTCTTATTTCCCCTTTCTCTCTGAGCCTCTCCTGACAGTCGGCACTCACAAAACCACACTGGATGGCAGACACTTTTCAAAACCCATGGTGGCTAGAGATCCAGCCAACCAAACCTCTCTGCCGGAGTTTCCCAGGCTTACAAGGAAACTTTTCCTTTAGAACTGTGCGTAAGATCTTACCCCCCTTTGTGAATGCGAAATACTGAGCGCATCCTGTCTTTCTTAATGATAAGGATTGAGAAAGCACACCCAGTATACTTACGGAAGCCGCTTCTGATCATGCAAGCTCTCTGTGGCATTGCTTTTGCATCTATACATGTGGTTGAAGTAAGACTAATCACTAAGTTTGTGTTTATGTGTGTGCATGTGTGTTTGCGAGCAAGCGGTCGGACCCTGCCCTGAGGGACAGACATCGCACTGCACTGCATCCATCATAAAGTTTTTCAAGATTTTTAAAGAAGCAATTTTAATATGCATGTGTGTGTGAGATAGTTTATTGGGAATGCATGCGTCTTTGTGTTTGTGTGTGTGTTGGAGTGCGCTGTAGGACTCACCCAGGGGACAACAAAGCAGCACCTCGTTGCACATGAAAAGCTGGAGGCTCGCTGGGAAGCGTGTGTGTGTGTGTGTGTGTGTGTGTGTGTGTGTGGTGTACTGTCTCCCTCTTTCTTTCTCCTCTCTCTACCCCCTACCCCAACATCCTTACAAATAAATAAGAATTTTTGATTACAGTAACAAGCCCATAAATTATGCAGGCCAGCAGCCGATGAAGAGCATTTGAAAGACGGCCTGTTTTAACCTTTTCCTTCCACACTCGGTCTGTCTCTCTCAGGGCCGGGGAGAGATGCGAGAATGAGCCAGGGGGAATTATGTAGGGAAGACGAGGAAGCGATGGTGAGGGCCAATAAAAAGCGACCTTGGGATGGATGAAGATAGAAGTTGGTACATTTTAGGAATGGGTCAAGTAGTGAGTCAATTAGTGAGGCTGACTAGTTTATCTATAGTTTTGTTTACTCATTTCTGTCCTAGATAAATTAGTCTATTTGGATGATGTTCATTAGATCAGTGCTTCTTTAAAGTACATCCTTATGTTATTCCAAACCTCATGGATCGCGGATCGAACCAAAAGAAGGTGGGACAAAATGTTTTATTTAAGGGCAGACACTGCATGCAAAAACACAGTTTTAGATTTTGGGCTTTTTGTTTTTTCATAAAGAGTTTTTTTCAGACTAGTGGAAAGAAAACATCCTAGACATGGTTAAGTGTTTCTTTTATTGCACTTTATCTATTTGTGTCAATAGATTTCAATTACAATACATGTTTTGAAAGGTTGTTTTCTCAAAAAGGTTTTTTTTTTCTCCTACACTGAGCCATAAATCTCCACTTCAGATTTAAAAGCTTGTCTTGACCTCACTGATTGGACTGTTTTTGAGGCTGCTGCAAACGATCTGGACGAGCTCACATAGATTGTAACATCTTATACCAGTTTTTTGAATCTTGAAACTTCAGTAGCTCTTAATACACACACCAAAATTTTAATTTGTATTCCTGTCTATATCCTGTTTTTTTACGGAGGGATTTGTTCATATATAGTTTGCTTGATTATATACATTTTTCTTTTTTTTTTACAAAATTGTGAAAATGTATCGTTTTTTTGTCTGTTCTAAGTATTTAATGAATTATGGAATGACAAAATGAGTCTCTTAGTCTTTAATATGTCAAAAAAAAGAATTTTGAAACTGACTTCATTCAGTGTTTAGATTTTTGTTCTAGAAATGTTTGCAAATTAGTGCATATTTCATTGAATAATTCCTCATTTGCATATTTAAACCTAACATTTTAGAAAACTTGTAATACAAAAAATGCTTAGAATTATCAATGTTATCATTCAGCTGGGTACGTAAAGCGATAACTATTAGGTATTTTTTATTGTATTTTTTCCTACTGCTGTCGCTCGAATGTTATTGGTAGACCGCATGTCTGGACATATCTTTACAAAATGCAATTACAAAATTTATATATAGATGGTCAAACTAAGATATCATTGTAATCTGACTAGGACTTCGACTTAAAATAAATAAAAGTAGCATTCTGCTGTTGGAGAGTGTTGTTAAATAAACTACAGCAGTGTTCAGTGCATTAAATCATTAACCGGTGCTGATCTTCTCACTGCATCATATAATTAACAACACGAACCATCAATGTATGACTCAAACTCACTATAGACTGCCAACAGTTTATTTTCCACGCATTATTTTTATGTCGCTACAGTCAAATCATTTAAAACAGTGAGATCGCCCCGGAAATCTGTCCTGTCTTGCGTGCACATGAAACGGTGACGTGTGAGCGCCGCTGACAGATTCTTCACTCCTATTGGTTATCGCTCGCAAAATTCGCTGTTCATTTGCATAAAGTTGAGCGATCCTTAAATTTTGCTTGACACGCAAGGTGTACCTAATAAAGTGGCCAGTGAGTATATTGTAATGACCCGGCAGTCAGCGCTAGCAGCCAGGTGCATTGTGGGTATTTGTTTATAGCTGATTTATGCGTTATTTAAGCAAGATGGTTGGGTTTTTGCATTAGCAATGTTATTTGTGTTTATGTTAAAGTTAGTTCGGGTGGGTTTGGTTAATTTACTGCCTGTTATATAAAAAGGTGCCTGTTACCGTCACTGAGAGAGATGTGTAGGGGAGGCAGTTGGCAATATGGCCTTGCATGTATAGTTGATATGCTGTGTTCGGAATAAAATGGAGACACTCCTTTGCTGACTGTAGCGCGGTGACGTCAAGTATGTACCTCACGTAAGTGTTTACTGCGGATGCTCAATGTGACGTACGGTATATCTATAACACGCAAGCGCATCTTAACAGAATGCTCTAATAAAATGAAAAGTAATGAATGTTAAGGCGAAAAAAATCTGTGAAATGTTACAGAGCACATATCCGTGATTTTAACCATGTTTCATTTGAGGTCAAATTAAACAGAATTATTGAGTTTATTCTGTAATATCTGTGTAGTATTTATTTACAATTTATTGCCATTCTGTTGCACTGTACTTCACTGTGTATATTGTAATATTACACTTTAGCACAGTATCTGCTTGTCTTGTCTAGTGGCGCAGATGATAAAACATGAGTATCACACACTTTTACATACAGAACGACCCGGGTTCGAATCCGCCTTTTGACGAATTTTTTTTCTCCCTTTTCAAATTTCAAATCCCATCAGGAAAGCATTTATTTTCAATAAAAATTAAGGAAATAATCAAAAGGATGTGAGGGAGGGCTTTATTGTCACAATACGTTGGCATCCATCTAATAATTTGAATTAACATTATAATTTAAATTCAACAAGTTAATATTGAGTACCGTTTTATGATGTATTACAATACTGAGATGCAGATAATTGCCACTATTTGCAATAAGTAGTATAAATAGAAAAAAGCCTGCTATTTTAACAGTGAAAATAGAATGTATAGCTTATATATATATTGAATATTTCCTCTGTTGTGGTTCTTGTTTATTTATTTGGTATAATTTTAGACATTTTTCTTTCGCTTTGGCAATTCTGCCTGTGAAATATTTAACCCAGTAAAGTAGTATTATGTTAAATTGACTACATACAGTATATTTTCAGTGTCTGCATCCCATTTTATGCATGGTGCCTCCAAAAAAACAAACTGATAATATATCAAACACAACCAAACAAAACCAAATATATAATTGTATATACATACACACATACATATATATATATATATATATATATATATATATATATATATATATATATGTTTTATATATATATATATAAACTATAAACATGACTATAAACATGACACATGAGAAAGAGAGAAAAAAAAAATCAACAACACAAAAATTATTACATCTACTCGTTCTGAAATTCACCTCCATCATTGATCAAACAATCAACCGAGCAGTATCCCTCAAAATCTTTGAAGGAATAAAACCCACGCAGGACTCCCCTCCTGCCATTGCCGACATACCCAGGTGGGTAGTCTTTAAATCAGTGAATATGGCACCCGGAACTTCTCTCTGTATTGTTCAGAAAATGCACTCCAGTTCACGACACCTAATTTACATAAAAGAACAAACAATATTTAAACAATATTAAATAATTTGAAATCAAGTCAAAAGAGCCATACAAGGAAAATATTTTAAAATGTATTTTAAAATATATTATAGGATGGTGTTAGGAAAATTGTTATTTGCTTTGTCTGTAAACTACCTAAGATATTTAATTCATAATCAACAACATTAAAAATAAACTAAATAAAAAAAGTTTGACAAGTCAAAATTTATGTAAGCCTTGCTTGAGAAAGCATAGCCTGAAAGTTTGAAGATGTTTTTCAATTCGAAAGTTTACAGTTAAGGGCAACACAGTCTATAAAAAAAATAAAAAAACAACAGACAGATGAGAGACAGACAGACGAGAAAAGTCAGACTCTCAAATATTTTTTACAGTACTCACTACATGTTAAGAGTTAAATAACTTACTGTCTCACTGACAATGTCCCTAAACAGCTTGCATGTGAGAGAAAGTCCAATAAAGGCCATGTCTCCATCGCCTGAGACTACTCTTAACAGGATCTGCCAGAGGATGTCCAGTGGCATCTGTCCAAAATAACCAACAGTCAGTCTAAAATGTGTCTGTAGAGAAGACATATTAAAAAGGGAAACTGATAGATTGACAGGATTTTATACTGTGCTTACCTTGGTCAAGTAATCAGCAGGTGGGGCGGCTTCCATTGCCTCTAAATTGGAGAGTAATAAGAGTAGCATCAATGTCAAAACCCTGTTAATTGTGCAGTACAAGAATTAGAGTAGAAGCCATACCTGCTCTTTCTAGTCTCCTCTTTTTCCTGAGTTGTTTTCGTTCCACGTCTGACCTTCAAGTGTTTAAAATATAAATAGATATGAAGACAGTTTGAACTTAATGACATCCCCAGAAGGATTGAGAAATTCACAGGTTTAGACTGATAAATGTAATGAAATTATTTGCACTTTATAGTTAAAACATTATGTTGTATAAACAACATATTTTCTTTAAAATGTTGTCGTTAAAAGGACAATTATCTCATTAGAACGACATATCACAAAAACAACATATTATATCATAAAAAACATAACACAGAAGAAATATGCGCCATCATAAAAACACTTTGAACTGTTTATTTTAAATTGTTACATTTATGTTTACAGATAAGTTGGCAACATTTCACATACAGAATAATCTTACTTCAATGGATAATTACTCAGCAGAAGCATACACCACCATCTTCTAATTGTTGGCATGTCATACTGTAAAACAGAGCACTGATGAGCTAATGGTAACTAAGGATTTCTAAATAAAAGACTTTGGAAATGAAGACTTACTTCGTTGAAATCAAAATGCCCCTCCAATACAATGTAGAGAGCATACTACAATATGAATTAAAGCACATTTTAGCAGACAATGTACAATCATATACCATAATGTTTGCTTTCTATTTAAAAATACCAATAAACAAAACATCAAATGCAAAATCTTTCAGATGTAGGACATTTATAATACTTTCTGGTGTGACTTAGATTACAAGACTGCATGTCTTACCATCAACACAAACACTCCGCAGTTATTTGAATTGTGCTGTCTGGGAATATCCTGAAAGATACAACAATAAAAAAAACATACATGATTTATATATATAAATAAATTAAAACATCAAAAGCTGGTAGGCCTTAATATAGTTGGTGCTTACTGTAATGTCATCACAGCAGTACTCCCTCCATGGCCCAGGAAAGACACGTTTTGCTAGTTGCCTGTTAAGTATAATATCAAATAAGTCTAAGTAATTTAAAAGCGTAAGTAAGCAGACGTATACAATACATTTTAAAAACACACGAAAAAAAACGCTAAATCTGAATTAATCCATTAAGTTAACAATAATAAAAAAATAAAAAAACAAAAATGGGGATATATGGTTTAAACCAGAACTACCATGACCCCGAACTCATGAACTTCGAACATTTCACTCGTTAGACCTGTAACTGTTCACGAAACGGCAATCACTGAAGCCACGTCTGGAGAGGGAATCAAGCCAATAGATCTCTCTATTTTTTGGCTTCATGATCTAAAACAATGTAACTTTGACATCAACTGTCAAGTGCTAGCACTTTCCTTTACATTTGTAAGGTATGAAATAACCAAGCAGAACATTTAAACATTTTCTGATTATTTTATCAGTAAAAGATCATTATTTTGCAACCTACACAGATCTTCCAATGATTTTCTGACCAAGAGGGCAGTAGAATTATGTCATGACTTGCTAGATTTTCCTAAGAAAAAAAGACATTTAGACATTTATAAATAGATAAGTTATTTAGAATATATACATTTTTTTAAATGGCTTCATACCGCCTCAGTTACAAAACAATGATACTCACAGGAACATCGCACATTGGGTCTGCGCACAAGGGTGGCAACAAAGTCACTGTCACATATGAATTAAAGACATGGACCTTTATGCCCTGTTAAGTAAAAGTACAACAATTAAATAAGGAACCACATTCCACACATCGTGCATACATAATATTTGATCAAGGGAATTCTTTGCATTACCTGAAGGTCAGCAATATCCTTCACAACACAAAGACAGGCATTCAAAATCTGTTAACATTCAAACAAATGCATTTACAATCTGTGAAAATGTAAGGACATAAAAGGGCACATACTACTATACTGTACTGCATGGGTTTAAAGGTAAACATATATATTTTTTGCTGCATCTCACTGTTGCTTCTACATCACGTTGGTGTCCTAAAGTAAGGAAATCCATCCTGGTGAGGACTGTAGTTCCAACAGATGCCACAAATTCATTGCCTGGTTCCATCTCCATTAAGGCATGGTTTAGCTATGAAAATAACAGAAAAGTACTACAATGTCTTTTTTTGTTAGTCTTAAAACAATAAGAAACTGAACAGTAATAAAAAACAACAACCTTACCTGATTCAGCTGGACTGTACTGGGTGACAGTTTCCAGCATGCCTTGTTCGGTTGCACATCCTGTAGAGCAGTAATACCCACCGTGGAAGACTCAGAACGAACTGAAGTGTAAATAAAAGTATAAATTAAATTGATAAAAAACATCCAGTTTAACAATCACATTAAATATTTTCTTAAATTAGCATGCGTACATTGGTCATATTTTCGCTTTTTGTCTCCTGAGGGTCTCTCATCAATTTGAACAGTTTCTGAAGGTGTGCCTTTAGATGGAATACATTTTGATGCATTATAGGTCTAGTAATGCTCTCACAATAAGCAAAAACATAGTAATAAGACTAATCTTACCTACAACAATCTGACCGTTACCATTCAAAGTCAACTGGTCATTTGGTGATACAATTTTTCTGAGATTTTCTTTCACACTTTCATTTTTTGATTTATTGTAGTGGTGGATTATGCTTCGCATTAAGAATACGTGTGCTGAAGGTGTCAGCATGTTCATAAATAATTATTTTTCCTCATTCCAGCAAACAGTTGTTCTGCAGTTTGAGTGTTCAACCACCCACTTAGTTCTGGGACTAAGTCGACTCTTCTGAGGCCATCTTTCGGGTCTTTTGTATTATCCCCATGAAAGCGGTCATACAGAGCATAATGCTCCGAAGAACCGCTTAGAGGATGGCAAGAGGGATCCTTTTTCTGGCTGTTTAACTTTTAACCAAGTCAAATTCACAGTCAACTTGCTTTCTTTAGCCAGCTGAATATTTTCAGGTGTTGGCTCCGCAAGTCTGCCTTCATGAGGGCTAAAGGGTAAAGTGTCTGGTTCCCGAAGATTGGCATGTGTTGCTAGTCCTCTAGCAAAATCATATATTGACACATTTGGGAAGTGTTTCCAAGACAAGAGCAAATCAGTAAAGTCTCTTGGAGACTCTGCTCTAATGTTAAATTTAATTGAGTACACTACTCCACAGGGACAAGTAATTACTGCCCATCCACCTAACAAAAAAGGAAGAAATATTTAGTAGAACGTACAGTTAAGCATTAGGTAGTCTAGGAAAATTGCTTTAAGTTTTAGAAATATAACTGTATTTGCTATCAAGTGTAATGAATAAAACAATATAAAATAATGATTGTGTTATAAACATCATAGTAAATGCAGAGGAGAGTAGAAAGAAATCTTACCAGAAGCACCCCAGATCTGTTGGAACACTTTATCATACGAGGAGCGGTTTTGCATCTCCTGTCTTAACCGTAAAACAAGGTCCATCTTTGATCCTTTCGACTCCAAACCACACTCTTTGCAGAGTTTCCTTATGGCTTCAACCTAAACCATCATTACAACATAAATAAAAAGCATTGACTATTTTATTAATAAGTGTTTTCTAAGATCTCACCTTCATCTTGAAGAGCTCATCTCCAAGTCGTTCTTCAGTAATATCAAGATCCACCATATCACATGGCTTGTTTTTTTGTATTTTTGCAAATTCTGTGTTTAACACCATTTCGGATTTCCTTGTGTTGACACCAATCCACGGAGCCCAAAAATCATAACTTCGGGGAACTCCGAAGGGGTTATTCTTGCCACCTTGCATTAACAAACACATCATAAAGCACACAAGTTAACAATAACAATTATATTAATAACAAAAACAATTAAACCACCACCATAGTAATAATAACAACAATAATAATAATAACAACAACAAAAACAACTAACTTCGCAGAAATCCCCGACCAACCATCTCTTGTGTCACTTGCTCCCAGAAGGACACAATGTCGGTGTTTCCCTCAAAGTCTTCAGGGGGAGTTTTTATTTCACTAACTAAAACAAATGGAATTTATATAAAAAAAACACGCATAAACCTTAAAATTTTAGGTACTGTTCAGTGAAGTAACTTACAAGGCACAGTGAAAACTCATTTTTTGTGGAGGTCCATGATTACCACTTTAGGGTAATAACCACAATTTATGCAGGAGTACATGTAATCATAATTTGTCAGTGCTTCAAAATGAGTGTATGCATGAAGAACAGTGTCATGGCTGGGAAATTGAGTATTTTCAGTGGCTTCAAGCAGGCTGAGGACTCTGCTAACTGCGGTGTGATTCTACAAGAACAATTCAAACATTATAGAGGCAAATTTAAATCTTACATTTCAAGGAATTCAAATGCAATATATTTCAATTATCAAATATTATTTAAAATGTTATTTAGATATAGTTGTTATAATAATTTATTTAAGCAGCAATACCGGGTACTATAATGGGCAACATACCTGAATTGCATTGCGAAGAATCATGCATAAATGCAGGCAAATCAGCAGGTGGTCATTAAAATTATGAATTCCATCTGTGTACTCTTGATAGCGGAATGTCATTCTGCAGTTGCTGCAGATTTTGTAGTAAGTGGAAATCCCTTAAAATAAAGTGTTTTGCTTTTCAAACGACAGTCATTCAAAATTTCTGAATATTGCTGCATTAAAAAAAAAGAGATTTTATTTACCTTTAATAACTCCTGTGAAGGTCAGAATCTTTGCTCTTGATGTTATGAGGATCGGCTCACTTAGCATTTGATTTTCCTTGCATTGTGAGCACAAAGTCTCCTCTGGAATTAGCCTGTGTGGGAATTCACACTTAGGCCGAAGGCCATTGACCAGTTCCTTTGGCAGGTCTGCAGGAAGTCTTTTCTCTTTCAATAAATATAGGACCATTTTCTTTATGCCTGCCTCATTTGGTGGGTACTGTTGATCTTGTAGATCTCCTGTTTGGCGTGGAGGACTCGGGGTGGGATCAGTCCTTTCTGTAGTCCGTACTTTTCTAAAGAGCGACTTTTCAGTTTGAAACAAATGCCACTTAGCAATTGATTTATGCACACATGACTGTTTTGTCTTGTTGCATGGGCAACTCCATGCGATTTTTTTGGAGTCATACACAACAACTACTCTCCCAAGGCGGCTATAATATGAAGTTTTGGGTTCATACACTGAAATATATTTTCTGGATGAGGGTCCAGAAATTGTCACCTCCACTGAGAGGGGCACACCTACAATACCTGATGTCCGCTGCCTTTCAATGCACTTCTTTTTTCGGTCTTCCCCGAACCACTTTTGTTGCACCATCTCCGTCAGCGTTTCTTCATGTAGTGTGATAGTCTCATCAGTGCTTCTAGGACAGAAATCCAAGGATTTCATATGGTCGCATTCGAATGCCTTCAAACCACTTCGAAATGCAAATTCTATGTTTGTGTTACACTGGTCTACCTCACCCATAATTCTGTGGTTTACCCCCCATATTCTCTTCTGCACATGTATTGGCAGTGATGGCCCAAAGAAAGATTTTTGAACAGCAAAAACACCATTCTCACTGTCGATGCACTGACTAAGAAAGTGACGTTCAGATGTAATCATTTGTTTCACATCTGTATGTTTTCTTTTAATGTGGAGCCGTAGGTTTTTCTTATTAACCTCAATTCCACAGTGAATACATTTCACCCTGATTTGTTTTAAACCAGTTCGGACATGGTGTTTAGGAGACACAGACGTGTGTGGTTCACTTGGTGAAGGCTGAGGTTGAAGTAAGGGTGGTGTCTGAGCAGACACTGAAGGCAGCAGAGGTGTGAAAGTACTCAAAGGAGATGGAAGTGGTGGTCCTTTACATATTTTCGTTAGATACAATGGAGTACTGGGTGTGGGAGACACAGACGTGTGTGGTTCACTTGGTGAAGGCTGAGGTTGAAGTAAGGGTGGTGTCTGAGCAGTCGCTGAAGGCAGCAGAGGTGTGAAAGTACTCAAAGGAGATGGAAGTGGTGGTCCTTTACATACTTTCGGTAGACACAATGGAGTACTGGGTGTGGGAGACACAGACGTGTGTGGTTCACTTGGTGAAGGCTGAGGTTGAAATAAGGGTGGTGTCTGAGCAGGCGCTGAAGGCAGCAGAGGTGTGAAAGTACTCAAAGGAGATGGAAGTGGTGGTCCTTTACATACTTTCGGTAGACACAATGGAGTACTGGGTGTGGGAGACACAGACGTGTGTGGTTCACTTGGTGAAGGCTGAGGTTGAAGTAAGGGTGGTGTCTGAGCAGACGCTGAAGGCAGCAGAGGTGTGAAAGTACTCAAAGGAGATGGAAGTGGTGGTCATTTACATACTTTCGGTAGATACAATGGAGTACTGGGTGTGGGAGACACAGACGTGTGTGCTTCACTTGGTGAAGGCTGAGGTTGAATAAGGGTGGTGTCTGAGCAGACGCTGAAGGCAGCTGAGGTGTGAAAGTACTCAAAGGAGATGGAAGTGGTGGTCCTTTACATACTTTCGGTAGATACAATGGAGTACTGGGTGTGGGAGACACACACGTGTGTGGTTCACTTGGTGAAGGCTGAGGTTGAAGTAAGGGTGGTGTCTGAGCAGACGCTGAAGGCAGAGGTGTATTACCAATCAGAACCATGGGTGTTGCAGTTCTTTGTGAAGATGGAATCATTTGCTTCTTTTGTTTGCATTTTGTGAGATGAATGTTAAACTGTGCTTTTCGTATAATAGTGGCAGAACAGTAGCAGCAATGAAAATGTGAAACATCTCTGCATTTTAAGTTGCACCTGATGATAATAAAATCTGAAATAAATATAAAAAAGTGTAAAAACTAAAATATACTCACAAAATAATATTTATGGATGTTCAAACACTACACACCTTCCTGAACAGCTGTTTTTTTGATGATCCTCCACGTGTTTCTTGGCACTGTACAATTCCACTGGTTTGTAGACCCAGGTTTCACAAAATGGGTAGTGCTATTTATCACAGCAAGAGGTGCATTGTTCTATTTGTATGTTTTCTCCTTTTCTAAGGACAGTAGCATGCATCTAAAAAAAATCACATTCACAGTCATGTAAAGCTTTCTATATCTCACATTTACAAGATTTCTACCAGTCACACATAAAGGTAAATTTAAGAAGTAACACTTTACAATACGGTGTCAATGGTTAAAATTAGGTAATGTATTAATTAAGATCAACTAACAATTGACAATACATTTGTTACAGAATCTATTAATCTTTTATAATGTTATTTAATGAAAAAGATGACAAATATGAGAAACTAATTTTTTTTGCAAGGCATGCAACAATAAATGGCATTACTTCATTAATATACGTCTTCCTGCTCTATTTTAAGACATATTTAAAGGCTCGTTTTAGGCAAAATAAGACTTTAAAGACCCTTTAAAGACCAGCAGATTCCATGTCACGTCAAATACTAACACATCATAAAACATGTCATAAATGTTTGAAATCGCACACATTTGCGATGACACTCTCTATGATTATGACCTAAGCATCCTTACAACTAAAAGCCGTTAACACAAACACACTATTTTAAAGAAAACATAAGTAAGTTAAGGTTCTTTGACTTACTGTCACCGAATCTAGAATCCACCATACATCCGGAAGTGAATGAATCTGTACATGCGCAGTAAGGCCAATCAGAACGGCGCGCATGCGTGGTATAGATATACCGTACGTCACATTGAGCATGCGCAGTAAACACATACGTGACGTCACCGCGCTACAGTCTGCAGCGAGGACTACTTGATAAAATGTGAGAGATGCCATTGCTGCCTCCTGGTGGTTTCTGAAGACACTTCTCCGGCTTACAGAGACACTTAGAGTCGTGCGGTGTATGGGACATGAGTGCTCGTATTTTCTGCTGAGCAAGTTAAGTGCTGCGCCGTATAGATGCTAGCGCCCCGCTAGCAAATAATTTAGAATCAGTGAAGTAGCTTTGCAATGCTCCAATCAGCCCCACGTCTTTGAGTATAATAGACGGTTGTTACATTGGTGTCAGAAGTGGGATTTGGGCTGTTTAGAAGACGCCGTTATGGAGCAAAGCATAGGCGAAATAGAGCGTGCCATCCTAGAGAACAGAATCAGGTTAGAGCGCCTGACAAGCGAGACAACGCCGAGGAGCAGGGCTCCGCACCTACCTGATGGCGCCAGTGTTCTTCGGACAGTGTACAGCTCTCCTGGTCACAGGCAGAACGAACCACCGGCTATCACACCGACACTCCAAATCAATGGCCGCCCGGGCTTCCTCACACAATCACCTGCCAAGCTGCCACGATACAGCGGATTGACGCCCTTGGAGCCCTACCTGGCACAGGTCGACCTGGCTGCTCTCCACGATGGATGGAGCCGCGAGGAGACAGCGACTCATTTGGCCCTCGCGAGGGTCCAGCGCTTCAGGTCCTCATCGACTTGTCCCCTGAAGAGCGGCGTGATCTCCAGGCCCTCACCGCTGCTCTCAACCGCCGCTTCGGGCAGAGAACCTCCGCAGAGCAGAGCAGGGAGGAGCTGACTGACCGACGTCGACGTGAAGGAGAGAGTGTGGGCGCATTCGCCGCTGACATCCGGGTCTACGCCCGGAAGGGATACCCTACCTTCCCGGCCGCAGCGAGGGAAGAGCTGAGCCTCCATGCTTTCCTGCGGGGCCTTACACCTGAGCGACTCCGCCAGCATGTCCGCCTGTTGTCACCCCGAGATCTGAGTGAAGCGCTGAGAGAGGCTGTGCGAGCTGAGGAGGTGCTACAGGCTGGGCCGGCGACAGGTCGATCTCCGCTCCAGCGCCAACTGACGAGAGCAGCCGAACGAGAGGCGGACGGGATCCAGCCTGAGGAGGAGGTGGTCAGCCGGGTCCAACCAGAGGTGACCCCCCGACGGAGGTCCAGATTAGACCGCTGCTTTCGCTGCGGAGAACCGGGGCACTTTGCCAGGGACTGCCCTGCTCCGAGCCCCCGGCCCCGGACAGTGTCACCGCCGGGAAACGACCGCGGAGTGAGGCAGTGAGGGGACCCTCACCCCGTTCTTTGTCACCCCTCCACCAAGACTGCCCTATTGTGGGGCGCTGTGGGCTTGCCAGAGGACTGTACTTGGACTGTGTGGTTGGCGGACAGCCCTGCAGCGCCCTGGTGGATACGGGGTCCACCATATGCTTGCTACGAAAAGGACTGTTGTCAGGAACGGCCGGTCCTCTTCCGGAGGACTGGACCCCAACCAATACCGAACTGCTCACCGTCACGGGTGAAAGGACAGTAATGCCTGGGAAGAAGCTGTTGTCTGTGGTGGTGGGGATGAGCCAGACGCGCCACGAATTCTGGCTCGCCGACATTAGAGATGAGTGCATTGTTGGCTTGGACTTGTTGGCCCACTGGGGAGCACGTGTCGACGTGCCAGGTGCCACCCTATGCCTCGGTAATGAGACCGTGCCGCTCCGGTCGGGCCGGAGCCGCCATGGAGAGGCCACCGCCCCGCAGCCGCCGCCCAGACATCAGTGCTCACCGGCTCCAGCTCCCAGCCGTCGCACAAGAGCTGCAGAGACTCAGGGGGAGCCCTGGAGGAATATTGTAGCTCAGACCAGCACACCCCAGCCATTACCACCACACACTCCAACTGCCTCCCCTCCCCGTCACCTGAGACTGTTGTTGCTGTTGAGGAGTTGGGTCAGCGAAGTGGTGAGCATCTAAGCACACCACAGCAGGAGCAGCTGCGACACCTATTGAGAGACTTTGTGGAAATTTTTGCAGCACGAGAGGAGGACTGTACCAGGACAGCTCTTGTGCAGCATAACATTGACATGGGCCTCGCTGCCCCCATTCGTTTGCGCCCCCATAGACTGCCTCTCGCCAAACGGCAGGCTGCCGAAGAACTGATCCGAGATATGGCAGCTAACGGCATTATTGAGACCTCGGACAGTCCCTGGGCCGCACCCATGGTCATGGTGTGAAAGAAAACAGGGGGGTGGCGCCCCTGTGTGGACTTTCGATGACTAAATGCAGTCACCCGTAAGGACTCATAACCGCTGCCGCGCATTGATGATGCATTGGATTATGTCGCTGGATCCTGTTGGTTCAGCTCTTTGGACTTGCACAGCGGGTATTGGCAAGTAGAGCTGGCGGCAGAGGCCCGGCCTAAAACTGCGTTTACCATAGGGCAAGGACTGTGGCAGTTTAGGGTGATGCCCTTTGGACTGTGTAATGCCCCAGCCACCTTTGAAAGGCTGATGGAGCGTGTCCTTAAAGACATTCCCCGCACCCGCTGTGTGGTCTACTTGGACGATTTGTTGGTCCATGCCAGAGACTTTAACCAAGCTGTTCATAACTTACGGGAGGTCCTGACAGCCATCCGTAGTGCCGGGTTGCGGTTGAACCCGGCCAAGTGTAACCTGCTCACCCGCCAGACGCATTTCCTGGGGCACGTGGTTAGCGAGAGCGGGGTGGCCACCGACCCAACAAAGGTGGCCGCGGTGAGGGACTGGCCCCCACCCACCAACATCTCTGAGCTGCGGAGCTTCCTGGGCCTGGCCTCCTATTATAGGAGGTTCGTCAGAGACTTTGCAACTATCGCCAGCTCCTTACATCAGCTGACAAACAAGGGCCGGCGGTTTGGGTGGTCTGAGGACTGTGTGGCAGCCTTCCGGCAGATAAAAGCCTCTCTCATCCACGCTCCTGTCCTGGCATACCCTGATCCCAACCAACCTTTCCTTGTGGACACTGACGCCAGTAACGTGGGGATCGGTGCTGTGCTCAGCCAGAGAGGGGAGGCTGGAGAGCGAGTGGTGGCCTACTATAGCTGCAGCCTCAGTCGTCCAGAAAGAAATTACTGTGTCACCCGGCGGGAGTTGCTAGCGGTGGTCCTGGCGGTTCGTCATTTCAGGCCCTACCTCTTGGGCACCAAGTTCACACTGAGGACTGACCACGCTAGCCTCACCTGGATGCTGAACTTCCGCCAGCCAGAGGGTCAGGTTGCAAGGTGGCTGGAGATCCTCCAAGAGTATGACTTTGAGGTTCAGCACCGACCAGGGTGACAGCATGCCAACGCTGACGCCCTCTCCAGACGCCCATGTCTCGCTGATGAGTGTCGGTACTGCGGTCGTCAGGAAGAAAGAGGACTGGGGCGTCATCGACAGCAGTAGGGCCGGGTGACGGCGGTGCAGATGGAGAACCATTCACCACCGAGCAGCTGAGGCAACAGCAAGCAAATGACCGAGTGCTGGTGAAGGTGAGGGGCTGGCTGGAGGCCCAAACGCGTCCGGACTGGCAGGCTGTGTCTTCCCAGGGCCCTGAGATCAAGTCCCTACATTCGCAGTGGGGCAGCCTGGAGCTCCACGACGGCATGATCTACAGGTGGTGGCAGGCACCTGGGGGGGGAATCGACCGTCTGCAACTCCTAGTCCCCCACACTCTGTGGCCGGAGGTCCTCCGTTGGGTGCATGGGGCAGCTGGAGCCGGCCATTTCGGGAACTCTAAGACAGTGCGGCGGCTGAGGTTCTACTGGCCGGGGTGTCGGCAGGATGCAGAGCTGCACGTTCATTGCTGCGATGTCTGCACGGCACAGAAAGGACCCAGCCGACGCTCTCACGCACCATTGCAGCAGTATCTAGTCGGGGCGCCCATGGAGAGGATCGGGGTGGACATCTTGGGTCCGTTCCCCGTCACAGAGGCCGGCAACCGTTTTGTCCTGGTCGCTATGGATTACTTTACGAAGTGGCCAGAGGCATATGCGGTGCCGGATCAGAGTGCTTCCACGACGGCGCAGCGACTAGTGGATGAGATGTTCGCCCGGTTCGGGGTGCCGGATGAACTTCATAGTGACCAGGGGCGGAATTTTGAGAGCCGATTGTTCAGTGAGGTGTGCCAGCGATTGGGGGTGAAGAAGACTAGAACCACTCCCCTCCACCCTCAAAGTGATGGACTTGTTGAGCGGTTCAACCGCACACTGGCAACTCAACTTGCCATCTTGACTAGTCAGCATCAGAGAGACTGGGACTAGCATCTGCCCCTGGTCCTGTGGGCGTATAGGACAGCAGTGCAAGAGTCGAGTCAGTGCACACCGGCGGCGTTGATGTTTGGGAGGGAGCTCCGCACGCCGGTGGACTTGGTGTTTGGGTCACCCCCCGAGCCAGAAATTGCTGGTGGGCCAGAACTGGACTTTTTAGTCGATTGAAGGAGCGTCTGAGCATGGTCCATCAACTGGCCAGGGAGGCTCTAGAGGATGCTGGGGCCCGCCAGAAGCGGGCATACGACAAACGTGCCCATGGGCCTACACTTAGGCCAGGGGACAGAGTGTGGGTGTTCTGCCCCCAAAGGAAGCGGGGGCTGTCACCCAAACTGACTCATCATTGGCAGGGACCTGGGGAGATTCTGAACCAAATTTCAGAAGTGGTCTTCCGGGTCCGAATGCCTGGACGGGGTAGATGGGTGGTGCTTCATAAGGATCGGTTGGCACCGTACCACCCACTGGCCCCAGAGCAAGAGACAGGTGAAAGTCAGGGTGGCTCCCCACCATCCTCTCCCAGCGCCGAGATGGACAATGATGGGCTCCGGGCTGAGCCTAGCACTGGGAGTAGAACATCCGGGAGGCCGAAGCGTGTTCGATGCCGGCCAGGACATTTGTTGAATTTTGTTGTGGGAGATTAGGGTTGTGGGGACACTAACCCTCTTGGGTCGGGGTTATGTAATGACCCGGCAGTCAGCGCTAGCAGCCAGGTGCATTGTGGGTATTTGTTTATAGCTGATTTATGCGCTATTTAAGCAAGATGGTTGGGTTTTTGCATTAGCAATGTTATGTGTGTTTATGTTAAAGTTAGTTCGGGTGGGTTTGGTTAATTTACTGCCTGTTATATAAAAAGGTGGCTGTTACCGTCACTGATAGAGATGTGTAGGGGAGGGACTTGGCAATATGGCCTTGCATGTGTAGTTGATATTCTGTGTTCGGAATAAAATGTGAGAGATGCCATTGCTGCCTCCTGGTGGTTTCTGAAGACATTTCTCCGACTTACAGAGACACTTAGAGTCGTGCGGTGTATGGGACATGAGTGCTCGTATTTTCTGCTGAGCAAGTTAAGTGCTTCGCCGAATAGATGCTAGCGCCCCGCTAGCGAATAGTTTAGAATCATTGAAGTAGCTTTGCAATGCTCCAATCAGCCCCACGTCTTTGAGTATAATAGACGGTTGTTACAATATATATATATATATATATATATATATATATATATATATACAATCTTTTTTTTTTCTTTAGTGTTCCAAAAAAGAAAAAAGTTGTACAGGTTTGGAATGAAGGTAAGTAAATTATGACAGAATTTCCTTTTTTTGGTGAACTATAAGACGACTAGTCATTCAGTCAAAACACCAACAAGTAAATTGTAAATGTATGTATTTTTGCGCGTTCCTTTGTTTATTTAAATCACAGCTTTAAACCTTGTGAAAGTGTTTTAGGAGGCGGCGACATGTCCTTCAAGTGACAGTAGCAGACAAGAATTTCAGCTTTAATCGGAAGTGTGTTGTAGATATTACAGCTGCATTCAGTAGTTTGCTGCTAATATTGAAAGTGTTTTTATGAAGAGTCATCTGAATGGTGTGCACTCACATGAGATGAAGACTCTCACATATTGAAATAGACGGTTTCAACGGCAACAACATAAACAAACGGTACTGCGCATGCGCGTGTTTGTGGCCCTAACTTAACTTCCGGTAGACGTACAAATAGAATCAATAACAACAGCTAAGTCCCTCTGGAGTAGATTATGTTTTTATAACAAGCAAAATATGTTTGCTTCGTAAATCAGACGGACTGAGATGCAGCGATAACTACTTGGACGGACTTATTGAAAATGCAAATTCACTCTCTGCCAGCAGGAGACGTTTAAAAGCGGGAGAAATAACGGAATGTTAACGTTAGAGGTTTGCGCCGGTAACGGCTGTAAACTGAGCTTACAAACGCTGCTTTATATGACATATAACATGCAAGATGAAATGAAAATGACATCAAACATTTTCTAAAGGCAGTGTTCCTTCAGAAATACAGTGATATAAAAATACCTGCGCCTCGTTTTGATTTCTAAACGTGCATTATGTGCTCATGTTATTCAACAAAGCCTTTTGGAAAAGTTTTGATATTCTGGTGGTTCGCCACAAATAAATGTATGTATGTGAAACACATCCCACAGCACAACAACCTGAGCCCAACTTCATTACTCATCACTTTAACTGTGTTTGTAGCCGGCGCAACTAACCAGCCCAATATACAAACACAGACTTCGGTCCGGGCGCGTGCGCACGATGAAACCGTCTATACCACAACGACGTTTTAGTAAACGTCTCTAAGGAGTGTTGCCAAGTCCATGGTTTTCCTGCAGAATTGGACTACTTTCACACTGTTGCAGCAGGTTGAAGCGACCCAAATAACTTATTATTTAGCCCCTAAAATGTGAAGTTCACCATGGAAACCCTGCTGAAAAACATATATTTTATCCTCCGGAAAGCAATTCTGGCTGGGGGACCTCCCTCAAAATGCAATTGGGCTAGTCTGAGTAGCAATTGAGTGGGGTTTGAAGTCTAAGCCAAAATAAAACAAAGTGTAGCCTAAACATTGGTATGGCATAAATAGGCTGGAAAGATTTGATGACGGAAAAGTCCTGGGTAATGATGTAGCTTTTTTTTTTGTACAGGTACGGAGATTAATTATTGTTTAGATTATTGTGTAGAGTGTAATTTCCATTGTTAACTAAAAAGCAACTGAATGCTTCTAACCCCAAATTAAATTGCAGTCATTATTTACTCACCCTCAAGCCTATATAGCTACTGTTATAGTTCTGAGAAACCGATTTAAATTTAGGTCATTATTAACTTAAAATCAACCACTTTACCGTAGCTCACAAATCTCATTCATGCTAGTTTGTGAGGTGTGGTTAATAATGAAATAGTAAAGAGTAGAGTAAACCAGATTTTTATATTTTGGATGTAACTGTGATCTCAATTTCTGTTTTTGACCATAAATGTCTCTGATAAAGTCTATAAAGAAGCTAGCAAATCTTGAATCACAGAGACTTCTGGGATATTCAGATATTAAACATGGCGGTATCATAACCTCGCTTGCTAATGCATGTCTGTGTAACATGATATACATGTTACCACCCCTCCCCCTGTATAGAAACACACACAAACGAAGACACAACACACCCAAGCATTCTCACACACACTAAGACACTTGAGGCAATTTGGCACCTTCTCGAACCCCATTTGCCAGTATAAAAGAGGCATTGTTAGTTAGTAATGTTAATGAGCTCAATATGCCCTCGACTGGAATGTGTGAAAGCAGAGGCCCAGGCTCTCTCTCTCTGTGTGTGTGCCCTCATTCCCACATTTTTTAAGGAGTTGCCACCCCCTCACTCACTCTCTGAACATGACTGGCATACAGACAGTCGACGGAGGGGGCTGTGAGTCGAACACAAGCTAGCATGTGTTTGTGATGGTCATGCACATGGGTAAACACGCATCAAGCACACCAGCTCCAATCACGGATGCACCGTGGAACTTAAACAGACTTAAGTTTGGTCATTCAGCTTAATGCACACACATTTCATATACAACTGAGTGATTTACATAAGTAGGATGTGTCCCCTGGCAGAACATTCTTTGTAGTTTCTGGAACAACATTGATATCAAATCATCACAGTCCTAAATATAACCCTGGAAAAAGACATACTGATCAGCCGACCAAAGCTCTAACCCTAAAACCAGAGGGCAAATATAGGGCTGGGAATCGTGAAGTTGCAGTTCTTCTTAAAAATTCTAGTTCCTTAAAGCTTTTTTTATAACTTTAAAGGAATACATGTTTGATAATAAGAAATGTAATTCAGTTGAAGAGTGTACTTTAACACAGACCATTTCAATGGCATAAATGCAATTCAAAAATAGTCCTTAAATAATGCTGTCAATTAAAGGCACAGTATGTAATATTCGCCTCTAGAGGGGATTCAAATTAAACAACGAAACGTAGTCGCAGTTTGATGATGCCGTGGCTGAGTGTGGAATCATGGGAGTTGTTGTCTTCATTCCCACAGCCGATGCAATCCGACGGGACTGAAATCATGTTTATGGATGAGCTAATGTATTAAAGATTTATTAACATCGTAGTATGTTATTATTCAAATCCGTTAAATGATTGTTAGGCTGCATTAATTAGGTCAAACGGAACCGGGAACACCATAAAACACAATGCACTTGTTGACATCTGCGCTAATATTAGTCTGTTTCTTTTTTATTCCGAGGTCACCGTAGCCTCGATCCGGTCCTTATCCAGCCCAGATGATCACTGCAGTCAACAGATCCAGTCCGTATCCAGATCAGATGGTGGATCAGCACCTAGAGACGACCTCTACAGCTCTGAACGTCAGCGGAGTCCAGGACACCTAGATGAGCCCCAGAGACAGATCCCCAGTGAGGACCTCTTCACCTAGACAGCCATCTGGGAAAAGACCACTGGAACCAGTTGAGCCCTTACAATCTGACTTTGCTGCAGTTGGAACAAACTACTGGTTCGTCTGGCCAGAAGGGAACTGCCCCCCCGACTGAGCCTAGTTTCTCCCAAGGTTTTTTTCTCCATTCGGTCACTGATGGAGTTTTGGTTCCTTGCCGTTGTCGCCTCTGGCTTGCTTATTTGGGGACACTTCATTTCCAGCGATATCATCGACTTGATTGCACAGATACTATTTAAACTGAACTGAGCTGGACGATGACATCACTGAATTCAATAATGAAATGCCTTCAACTGAAAACTGAGTGTTAAATCTTGTTATTTTACATTATTGACACACTATTTTCCTATTTTGATATTGTGCAGATGCTTTGTTACAATATGTATAGTAAAAAGCACTATATAAATAAAGGTGACTTGACTTGACTAGTATGAAGCAGAATGAGGCAGAAAACCGCCGAAGCGAAACGAGGCCCCTGAACGAGTGCAAAGATTTTGACGAGCATGACACACAGTGCGAAAGCAGCAGAGCTTTTATTATGCCACAGTCGACCGTTTCCACTCCTTCCGGTCGAGTGTATTTGGGTTAAAAAGCGCTGTTTTAGCATACTAGATGCATTTGAAAGTTCTTGTTATAATGCTACTCTGTGCGGTCGTCACAAGTCTAATAAAACGCATAACATATTAAAGCGTCTTTGGTGTTTCCATGTTTTCTAGAAAACAAAACTGGAAATCAAGGGTGTATGACGTCATTGGCACTAAGGACACCATGGACACGGTCCATTTCACTAGTCAAAATTACTTATTTATCTGAATTTAAACATTCTTCGAAACACACGGGATAATGTAAGTACACAAGTCAGCAAAATATTTAACACTCTTCTAGTGGTTTTTGGATATTTTAATAAAAAAATCTTACATATTGTGCCTTAAAACAAAATATGTGCTAACGTGTCATTATTATATAATATGTATCTTAACTACATATTTTCATGTGAACAACCAGTCAGAAACTACAGTAACAGTTGTATGCAACTAACTAAAACTGTAACTATTTTACAAGGTGGTGATTTCTTATGGATTTGCACAATGTAGTTTTTAAGGAAATTATTTTAATTCTAAAATAATAATAATAATAAGCATGATGTCCATAATATCAAGCATTATTGTGAGAGAGTGTTGCTTAGTTGAAGGCCATATATGTTTTTGATTCACTGAGAGTAATTTGTTCAGAGATTCGACTAAACTGGTTGCACTGTACGTTTCCAATTCACTAAAGAAGTGAATATAAAAATCATGCATAAGTATAAATACAGATTCAGAATATTTTAGTACAGTGCCTTGTCACACTTTAGCTTGGGGACTAATTCTCACTATTAACTTTGACTTTTGCCTCAAAAGACTCCTAATTTTATACGTATTAATAGTATGGTTTTTATTTAGGTATGGGGTTGATTAACGGATCTAAAATGTGCTCATGGTTTAGAATAAGATATTAACATGTGCATTATAAGTATTAATAAACGGTCTATATGTAATATGCATGCTATTTAGCAACTAGTTAATAGTGTTCCCTAATCAAGGTTAATTATAACCCCATATAGCACTTTCAAATCATAGTTCAAAGCACAACCAATAGTAATATGCATTCTAATAAGTAACTAGTTAATGTGAGAACTGGTCCCTAAACTAAAGTGTTAGCCAGTATTCAGTCAAATTTAGTATTTTCTGAATAAGATCCAGATCTTACTTTCAAAGATAAATAAAAAAAATCTTAAAAGGCAGAAAAGCCTAAAATCAATAGAAACAGAAGGTCAACCATATTGCTTGTTGCATGAAAACAAACCCCACTGATTCCTTTGCATCAAATCAGCATATTTGAGCTTCTGTTTACCATTTTATTTCTCTATGTGTGTTCATATGTGAGTAAATGAATCTATGATGATGCATTCATATATATTTTTGTGTATTGTTGTACACCAAAGCGCTTTACAATCATGTGGGGGGGTCTCTCCTCAACCACCACCATTTTTTACAATTTAATGTTAAATCTTTACATTATCATATATATTGTTGTTTTCTATTTTTTTAGGTTTCTAAATGTGTTTATTTAATACAATTCGTTTGTGTCATATTATTGGTTATGAATTTGAAAGACATGAGGGTGAGAATTAAGCATTTAAAAAAATTTATTTAAATTTTTTAAGCAACAAATAAATGAACAAAAGGTGTCTTGAAAGGCTTTTGCTCTTACCTTTTGGGTTATTAATTTTAAATGAGAAACACTTACAAAGCCAAATAATGGTTGAAGGTAATGAAAGGCTGAATCTCTTACCTGCATTGGCTGAAAACAAGTGAGAAACACTTACAAAGATGACTGGGAGTCATGGGAAGTTGAGAGTAAGATCTGCTGAAAAGAAAACTGCTTTCAAAGAGTAATCAGGTGTGTGAATCACTAAACCTTCTCCTGGACTTCTCCAGTGTTAATCTGAACAACACAAACACATAATTCATCAAACCTCTCCCAAGACTTTCTTAAACTCTTCTTTTGCATGGGGTTGGTGACGATGCTCTAAAGAATACATAATTCTTAATTTATAGTTGCCCAATCCTCCAGCACTATTTGCCACAAAATGAAACTCTTTTTTGTGTTTTCACAATTTCCTTCTATTCTCGTGCATGTGGCTTTATTCTCAGACCCCAAAAATAGTCCAAAAAGTCTCTAGTTATGAAAGAATTTCTCTGTTCAAAGGGAATATCTGAAACCCAGAGCATTCAGTTCCGTCTGGCTTTGGTTTTAACTTTACGAGCGATCTTTCGTTCTGGTTTGGTCTTGTTTTCCTCTCCGAAACTTTCTCTCTCTACCCACTCTCTGTTTTCCAGCAGACACCCCTAGCCATTAAACCATTTTTTTTCTCTGTTCGGCCAATTTATGTTGGTTAATTTAGCGTAAAACGAGGCAGCGGCCGAGGCAGTGGTGGCGGTGGAGGCCTTGTGCTGGATTCTGCATGTCTCGCATTGCGAGGAGCCGCGGGTGGTCCGGCGCGGCAATCATCACACGCCGCAGTAGCGGGAGACTGGACATCACGCACTGGAGTCTGGAGAAAAAGAGACGTTTAAAGAAAAACGGATTATTGCAGTGTGCAGGACTGAGTCTTAATGCACATGTTTGTATATTCCAGTAGATTCATCATGTTATGGTTTAAACCATGTAGGTTATTAAATGTATCTCCAATTATTTATGTTTCTTAATTTAAATCAATTGTAGGTTTGCAGTCATAATTATGTGCACTTTTAAAAATGGTTCTAAACGGTACCAGATTAGGGCTTGTAACAATAGCAGAACCCTTCTTGGTTCAAAGTAGAATTGTTAGAAGGCTCCATAAAGAACTATGCTTTGAAAGAATTATATAGGAACTCAATGGTGTAATAAATAACCTTTGCATCACTTTAGGGAACACTATTATCTACTTTCTTATTAGCATACATATTACTAGCGTATTGTACTTATAAAGCACATATTAATGTTTTATTCTGCATGGCTATATTCTAGAACACTTAACCCACTAACTACTACAAC
Organism: Ptychobarbus kaznakovi; assembly: GCA_027422405.1. Lineage (NCBI taxonomy): Eukaryota > Metazoa > Chordata > Actinopteri > Cypriniformes > Cyprinidae > Ptychobarbus > Ptychobarbus kaznakovi. The sequence goes on along the minus strand of CM049802.1, from coordinate 22,286,640 downwards.
GACCACCTTACTATCAATCAGCAGCAAATAAGGAGTTTATTAATGAAAAACTATTGGTTAATAATGAAAACATGTTCCCTGATCTAAAGTGTTTCCATAACCTTTTTTGTAATGGTTTATTTATTATGTATTAATATTGATTTTAATATATATGTCTGGTGTTATAATATCTGCCAGGTGTTATAATATAGCGTCTGTTAGGGCTTTGCAAAAAAAAAAATAAAAAATAAATACAAGACAGCAACATATTAGCTGAATGCATTAATACATGATAACTGACACGGAGTACAAATAAATGCACAGATAAATAAAGCAAAATACAAACACATACACAAGTTCCAGTGAAATCTTCCCAATCCTCTGAAGCCGTCGAGTGGCAGTTTCTCTACATATGATGATGAGGTTGTGGGATGCGAGTTTAGAGTGTAGTGTGTCTCTTTCGTTTGTTCCATTCTCTTCCAAACAACATGAATTATAACAATCTGGATCATAAATTCAATATCCCTTAGTGGAGAAGAGGAGAGAAGTGTCCTAACCGGAATAGAGCTAGTCATAATTACATGTTCTGTGAAACCAAAACGAGAAGAAGACACAGGACACCAGTTACAACTCAAAGTTAAAAAGTTTACATGTTAAGACATAACACATTACCTGTTGAGACTGTGTTGACAGGCTTTGTAATTAGATGGTTGAGCTCCAGGAGGAAATAAAGAACCCTAAATGCTAAGAAAAAAATAGAAAGTGTTCTTTAGGACAACATGGTTCTTAATAGAACTGCTACTACAAGTAAAGGGCCTTTTTAGAGTGTATATTCAGTCATAATAATGTAACAGTATGATCAGAAGATGCTCTGGGGAGCGTTTATAGCAATGCATCTTTGCTGAAACTAAACAAACAGTCATGACCATTTCCCAAAAATTGCAGATTCTGCATTATGACTAGTCAGATCGCCGGTCAACCAAACTCCTGGCAAAGGTTGAATTGAATCACATTGGTTCAAGAGTATAGGACTGTCATTAATATAATCATAAACAGCTGTGAAGTCATAACTTATGGTGTTTCGAGATCTCTTTAGATGCTGCAGTAATGAACATGGCACCTCATGACTACTTCCCAATTATTTGTTAATTATTGTTATTTTGGTTTATTTGATGTTTGATTCATCGTGGAATCCCTTTTACATTATACTACTGAGTTCCCTTATGCACATATGCACTCTTGAAAAATGGTGCTGATTGCTGACATGCTAAAAATATATAGATTGAATCATACAGAAAAAAACACATGTTTGTTTTCTTGCTTATTGCGCCCAAAGGCATGATCTATTTACGTCTATTTAATGTCAAACAGGTCGAGAGTTTAAGTTTGTGAGGCTGTTTGCAAATGTTTGTTTGAACTATGTTTTCAGGAAACATTGAATAATTGATCTATGTTGGGAATAATGGAACTAATGCTAACCATGCTTAGGGAACCGACTGTAACAGTGCAAAACTTTATGTACATCACAATTGGAAACAGGTGCATTGATTTAAAATGAACATGAAGTGGACAAGTTTTGTGTCATTCAGAAGGAGTTATTTATTTTATTTGTTTCTTTTTTATCGTTGACCAGCTAATTGAACGGTACATTTTATCACATACTGGGATATGCAGCTCCATAACTGAGGCCGATGCGATACTCATCTTGTTGCATAACCAACAATGCGATACATTAAAAATACAGTTACCGTTGCGATGTGATGTGATACAATTTATCCCTATCACGATGCAGTGCAGTGCGATCCGAGTTGGATTCAACACAATGCAATTTGATACAATATGATGCAATGCAAAAAAATATATATATTTATATTATTGTAATTGTAATTATTTGGTGGAAGATGCAGCTCTACCATATTAATCTATCTTCTATGTGACTCTCAGGACACGCTTCTGTCTCTGTAGTGGTGTGATATGTCATATGCTGCGTTTACACTGCAAGTCTTAATGCACAGATCCTGTCTTTTGACCATATTCGATTTTTTGGCCTGTCTGTTTACTTTCACTTTAGACACGACTGGTATCCGATATCTGTGTTTACATTAATTCCCACCCAAAAGGATTGTAAGCAGTTATCGCTTTACTATGCACATGGTAGACCTTCGGGTTTTAAATTACGTGCTATTAAAATTATTTCATTCACGTCGAATGGCCAAGCCTATTATTTGCCATCATGGACAATGGCTGTCATGGATGCACAAAATCTGACTGAACGGATTAAGACCGGAAAATAACCATAACTTTAATTTGTTGATATTTGATGATATTTTTTTTTATTAATTTGAATGAATTAAGGAGAGAGAGAAAAGAGAGAGAGAGAACGAATGAACGAACTCGTGCACCCACGTGAAAGTGGTTGTGAAGCATTGCAAGCTTGTCGGTTTAATTACAAAAACTGCTAAGTTATCACCTCATTGCTGAGAAATATAAGTAGCTTTTAGCTGTTGTATTTTCAAAATTCACAGGGCGGGGGTTGATAACCAGCTCCTGAATGTGCAATATTAAACCTATAATACGTTTCCATCTCAATAAAATGCGAGCGCATACAGCAAGCCGGTATTAAAACGTCATTAAAAATCTTTATGAGCAAACGTGTCACCCTTGCATTGTGAGTTCTGTGGAGAATCGGATATGTGTGTTTAGACGTAGGTCGGATGTCCAGATATCGGATATAAAATCCACATTTGGAAGTGGCTCAGATCGGATGCGAAAAAATCGGCTCTCGTGCAGGTTTTTGTGTTTACACGTGCAACAAATTCCGATCTGTGTCAGATGTGAGTGAAAGATCGGATTTTTTTGTGCCAGTGTAAATGCAGCCATATTCACATAGCAGCATGATGAGAGAACGCGCTTGAGAAACAGTTTAGAGAGGACAAACCCATCTACATATTAAATATTGGTCAAAAATTATTGGTTACTTTCTAAATAATACAATTATAGTGCATCTACTATTAACTGTAAATTAATAATTAAATGAATTGTTTTCTACCGATGCGAATTTGATAGAAAGATACCAACTTGCATCTGATGCATACTGTTTTTAAATCGATCATTAACTTTATGCCGATGCACCAATGCAAATCTTACCATCCATCTCACATACTAAACAAATGATAAATTGAATAAATAATTACAAATTAAATATTAATTTGAGTTTAAATTGTTTTATTATATGAGAACAAAGAGACCATAGAGTAAAAAGAGACATGACCCTAGCACAGCTATTCAGGAAATCAAAGGTAAATTCGGGGAAAATGGGATCAGTTATACAGTTTATTGTCATTGAAGGAAATCATTTGACTGCAGAATATTGTGATTGGTATTCCAAAGAGCCCTGTAATAAATTCCTACAAATGCACAAATGTAAATCCACATCGGCTGGCTACAGGAACGGTTCCTCCACAGACACACAAGGGTCATTGTGTGTAGCTGGGGGCCACGGCTGGCACACAGCTGGGCACCTCATTTCCATTGGCTCCGCAGCAGCTCTCACAAAGGGCCCGCGGAGATGAAAGCACATGCATATGCGTATGTATATGTGGTCAAAAATAAACTCTGTCACATTCACCCAAGAGTGTGTTTGCCCACTTGCACAAGTCTCCTCAGAGGTCAGGACACCACGGTCCACTCGCCAAATATTGAGCATCGGATTGACTCTAATTTCTTTGATCAGCATCATTAATCAGAAGCACAATTATTAGATGCTCAGAGTCTTCAAAGAGCGCTCTAGCACACTTAAACAGATGAGAGCAAGTCTTCTGCACTTCCTTGAAGAGACTTACTAGTCCACAAGTGGTTGTGTGGATTTCAAGTTGAACTTGAATCCGCATTAACACTTTATGGTACAGATGCATATCAGATGTTTCATACATATGTTTCTGTACCACAATCGCTACTCTTGTGCATTTGCAAAACTATATTAAGTCCTCAAGGTCTCTGGATCCACTCCTCTATACACATCGGCACGGAGAGCCGTATCAATTAACGCCAGTGGGAAAGGATCATACCAAGTGCCAAGAGTCTTAATGGAGACATGTGTAAGTCATTACCACAAACACATTGAGAGGGAAGCAGAGGGAGATGGAGGTGGGCTGCGTGCGGTGAGCTCATGCAAGCGTTGCTTATTTCTGAACTTTCATGCAGAACCTGCAGGAGAAGCAGCGGTAATGTAGAGTGACAGTATATCTGGGCCTTAGAGTGCAGTGTGACCTTACGAATCTCCAGTCAAGTTCAAACCCACGTTCTGTGCCAGCATGTCCTACATCTGCTGAGACCACTGGCCAGACTGACACGCTGCAATAGAGTGGAAAGTCTTTTTGGACATACTACCATTTCAATAGCTGTTTGGACCAAGGATGTCATGCATTTGCATTTTTTTAAATAATTAATTTATTTTTGATTTGATTTGATTTTTAAGGAAGCACTGATAGAAGTTGTAGCTCACCTCAAGCATGTTTCCACTTCAACTAATAATAATAATAATAACAATAATAATAACAATAATTTATATGAGACGATAACTATTTCATTAAATATATATTTGACAGCCAGTGATCATCATGCATTTTTGTTGTATGGAAAATATCTGCTTTGTTGTTTTATTTTTTTTACGATATATATAAAATATTTATTTATTTTGAAATGGTTACATGGTTCTGCCATATTTTTAAATAAACGTTTTCAATGGCACAATGTTTGATGGTTGACTTTCACTGACATACCATGCTGGTAAAATGGCATTGTTGGAGAACCATGTACAGTAAATACCACGGGGCATGACTGTGACAGTCTTTCTAATATATCAACGTGTCATTTGGTACTATCCCTCTACCATCTTACCACCACAGTACTGTGGAATGACCATTCCCATGGTCCTGTTTTGATCTCTGTCTGTTGTAATTGGTACTTAATTATACAGAAACCAAAACTGGGGGAAAATTGTCCCGTTCCCATGTACGTAAGATTCCATGAATATATCTGACTGTGTGTCTTGTGTGTAAATGCACTTGTGTTTGTAGGTCTCAGGATACCCAGGGCCAAAACAATGGGAAGGCGTTGCACGTCACACTGCTGCTATTGTTCCCGGGTCCTCCTTTTCTCTCTTGCTCTCTCCTCCACACTCTCGTGTCTAGCCTTGGGAGTCTGTATGACAACGGCAGCCTGTAATTGGACAGACACTGGATTCCTCGGTTGGGTGTGTGTGTGTGAGGGGTAGTGCAGCCCTAGTAGACTCTTTGGAGCCGGTCACAGCGCTGCGATTATAGTGGCAGGGGAAAGCGCGGCTAGATGTCTCCCAGCAGCCCCGTCTGTAAATCATGTCACATAGTAGTGAGCCTCTCCATCTCTCCTTTAAGCCAAGCCTCTGCTCCTCTCTTCTCACCCCACGCTTCCTGTCCCTCTGTGTCCTCCAACCACAGTCACTTCAGGCCAGCATTGAAGCAGGAACAGTCTATGCTGGCCTTAAAGGAGTAATTCACACAAAAATGAAAATTGTCATCATTTGCTCACCCTGATGTCATTCCAAGCCCGTATGGCTCTTTATCTTCTGTGAACGCAAAAGAATGCTCACACTGATCGATAGACGGAAAGCACACAATATGTACAAAATATCAAAGCAAAATCATTATAAGTTTAGATGTCTGTGTAGTATGTTTAATTTAGAAACATTTACTTTAGGCCTTTATTGACAAACATCAATGTACATACATAGGGCAAATCAAATATGGTAAACTGAAGATTCAAACACAAAGGCTTGCTTGAGAGCCAAGAGGTTTGATATTGTGCCACACAAGCTTGCGCTTATCATATTTGATGTGCTCTGTGTTTGTGCACTGTTTAATGTTGATATGTGCATAATTGCCTATATTAAATCTTCCCACCATTTAAAGCAACACTGTCTCTACAGAAGGCTTGGGTTAAATAGTTGTATTCATATGGACTACTTCTACAATGTAGCTATGAACTTTCCAAAGAATCAAAGTTTTGGTGGAATGAACTTTCAATGGAGGGACAGAATATCTGTCATATTTAATTTAAAAAACTGTACATGAGTTTGGAATGATAAATGTTGACAGAAGTTACATTTTGGGGTGGAAAATCCCTTTAATCAGCATTTTGGCCCTGTTTCATGCTGCACAAGCCGTGAACTGTTTCAGACGGTTCTGGATAATTTGGTGAACTGGTTTAAAGATTGATTCGTTAATGAACTGGACATCACTCCAGACTATTTGCCTAAGGCTCTCAGGTAATAATGTTGTAAATAATGTTCAGTTTCTTGCACAGACTGGTTGTTTTGCTTCATAAGACCTCAATATATCATCAGGGAGCCACAGGTATACATTTTGTGTTCTTTCATATGCTTTTTGTGTATGGGCATCCATTGACTTGCATTTTATGAATCACCAAGCACAATGTCTTCAGCTAAAAAAAAATAAAAAACATACTGTTCTATTAAAAAATAAAACAAGTCACCTAGACGGATGGGCTAAAGGGGGAGTAAATTAACAGCAAATGTTAAAAAAAATTAGGTGACCTATTCCTTTAAGAAACAAAACTGTATAGATTTGCCTTCAGAGAGAAACTTAAATTGTTCATACCACTCAGATTTTTTTTTTACATACATCGGTTATGCTTAAAACAAGAACAAACTATTTGCCGAGGGGGTAAGAAACATATATGTAATATCGCACACAAAGTCAATTTGTCTTGTTTCACAGACTCTTTAATTTTTTTGTGGCGAACCAGACTATTTTCATTCAGTACTAATGAAGAAAATGATTTCTTGCAGTGCAAATTTGATTCACACTTCAAAAACACGCTGCGTTGCGATTGAAAATAAGACATGCAACCGATGGCAACACTGGCATCATAAAACCTGGCATGAGACTCGGCATCTTCACACTTAAAAAAGTGGTTTGGATCGACATAAGGATGAGTAAACAATGAATATATTTACATAAGCCACTCGTTTAATTAAAAGGGATACACCTGTGATAGGCCGTTTAGACGGTTATAACCCATTATGCCTTTTATTAGCAACATTTATTCTATTGTTTTCTACATCTGATATGCCATCTGGCTTAATCTCACTATTATGCCTCAAATGTTTAGATTATTGCCTCATTCATATGCTTGCCAGTTACATGCACCAAAACTGTGTCAAGTCAGTTGACCTGATAGTCATGTGATGTTATGTAAGCATGTATAAAACAATAGTGCCAGTGTTGGGAAGCCATCGTAGAAGAGCGAAGAGTTTACTTCACAGGACCTATTTAGCCAGCTTTACATTGGTGGTCAATGCACATGCTAGAATCGTTGTGGCCTGTTTCACATGGCATTGTGTGCATTTGTAGAGTACACGCTAGTTCGTTCCCATGTTGTTAGCATGCCCGAAGTTCTTCCCCCCTCACCAAGCACAAGGTCACCAGAGACCCGGCGCATGGCGCAGCGAGACGGGCGCATAGGACTGCCCAAAATTAGCATTTACCCTTTCCTCGTGATTGTTAAATATTTCAACACTTCCAGCTGCTTGAAGTTAGAACCCATCACTCAGGAGATGGAACTATAGAGAGTGGCAGAGAGAGCGAGACAGCCATCTTCCTGCGTGAGTGCTGCGCCTCATGTGTATCTCTTCACTTATTCATGTGTTTATTTATTATTTCATCTGCGGCACTTCTCTCCCGCCCCCCACCTCCCTCCGTCTGTGTCTGAGCGGAGATGTAGAGAGAGAGAGAGCAGTCATTAATTCATTAAATAAGCCCTTCCCTGCCTGTCTATCTCTCCTTCCCTCCCTCCTTCCTGTCTTTTTCCTCTTCCTCTCTCAGTCCCCCTCCTTCTTAACCCATTTCCTCTTTCCCTCTTGCCGCTTTCCTTTACTTACATGTTCTGTTCCTTCATTAATACGGTTGACACCTTTTCTTGTTCTCTGAGCGTTTCCTGACTGCCGCTTTCTGTTTGTTGTTCTCTTTAGCTCACACTGTTTATACATGCTATATTAAGATCATCTCGGGTGATCTGAAGTTGATCCGGTTGAAGACTACACGTGGTTCCAAACCTTTAGAGGCCATTCTAATCTCCATTCTAGTGGTACTGTCAACGCTGTATGTGGTGCGACACAAGAAAGAGGGTAAAAAGATTCTCTGTTTGATTATGAACATGAAATTATCCAGCCAAGGCTTCCTGTTTCACATAAATATAAATAGGAGAGAAAACAAAGCCCAAATTCCCTTAATCATCCATCATAATGAGAAAAAAACTAATAATATATTTCTGATGTGCAGCAAAAGATAATTGAGCTTCATAAATTAGTGAAGTGGCTTTAAGAAAAGAGCTTAAGCTGTGAAAATTCCCATTTCCACCATCAGGGCAATAATTAAGAATTTCCAATCAACAGAAAATGTTACGAGACTGCCTGGAAGAGGAAATATGTTTATATCGTCCTAATGCACGGTGAAGAGGAGAGTTTGAGTGCATGGCTAAAGACTCTCCAAGGACCACAGCTGGAGAATTACATAAAATAGTTGTCTCAGGGTCAGAAAACGTAAAAAAAAATTGTCAAACAGCCCCTACATCACCACATGCTGTTTGGGAGGGTTTCAAGAAAAATTACCCTAGCTCATCCAAAAACAAACTCCAGCATATTCAGTTATCAGACACGACTGGAACTTCAAATGGGACTTGCTTCTATGGTCAGGTGAAACTAAAAAAATAGCTTTTTAGCAGCAAACACTCAAGATGGGTTTGGTGAACACAGGGATAAAAAGTACCCCATGTGTACAATGAAATATACTGCTGTGTTTTTGATGTTGTGGGTCTATATTTCTGCTGGAGGCCCTGGACATCTTATTTAGACACATGGCATTATGAATTCTATCAAATACCAACAGATAAAAATCAATAAGTGACTGACTCTGTTAGAAATCTTATAAACCATACAATAATCCAAACACAAACCTCAAAAACAACACAAAAATGGGTCACTGAGCACAAAACCAAGCTTCGGCTATGGTCATTTCAGTCCTCTGACCTGAACCCTGCAGAAAATGAGTCAGGTGAACTGAAGAGAACAAGCACCAATATGGGGCTGGGAATCTAAAGGGTCTGGACTTATGGATGAAGAAATGGTCTCTGATATCTTGTCAGGTGTTCTCTAACCTCATCAGGAATTATAGGCGAAAGTTTAGAGCTGTTAAACTGGCAAATGGAGGTTTAAAAAAATATTGACAAAAAGGGTGCCTTTAATTGTAGCCAATGGATTAGATTTTTGTGATTTGTTTTTATAAAAGATCAAAAGGATTAACAATACAAATTAATTTTCACAGCCTTCTTAGATCATATTTACCAAGGGTGCCGAAATTTTGACCATGACTGTATATTTGATTTTGGAGTTTGACAATGAACACATTGCAACCATGTTTTGGAACGGCCCACATAAATGAGCCAAAATGCTTCACATTTCTTGAAACAATAATTTCTGAACATTAAACATTGACTGTCAGTCTTTAGTCATATGTTTCTTGTGGTTTCTCATTAAAATGCATTAAAGTAAATAGTGTAAATTACATCACTAATGTCAAAGAATAGCATAGTTTAACAATAGCGAGGCACATTGTAACACAGTGTTACGGCTTTGCCCATTCCCCATCTCAACAACTGGAATTTAAAACTGGTCAGTGCAGCATCCATTAGTCCAAATGTTATTTACTTTTTTTCTTTAGACCAGGGGTGCCCAACCCTGCTCCTGGCGATTGACTGTCCTCCAAAGTTTAGCTCCAACTCTAATCAAACACACCTGAAGCAGCTAATTAAGGTCTTCAGGATCGCTTGAAAATTAAAGACAGGTGTGTTTGATTAGAGTTGGAGCGGAACTTTGCAGAACAGTCGATCGCCAGGAGCAGGGTTGGGCACCCCTGCTTTAGACATAGTCATCATTTCTTTTAATTTTCCATTATCTGATGAGCATTAGCTGCTTCAAGCGTGGTCCCAGTCTTTTTTTCTCTTCCGCGATAAAATAAATTCGCTGCTCATACGTCAGTCATATTACATGTTAATTACCCACCCTGCATCTTCCAATGATGAGCTTCCATTACTCTTCTGCATTCTATTCTGTACATAACAAACCCATATAAACATTTCTGTGCATGAAACAGGAAGCTAATAAACACAATTACGACCGCGTATGATTTTCATGAGATTCTGCCTTTTCATAACACTATAGGATGTTTTCATGATAAATACTAGTGATTAGCTTGATACAAAAGGCTACAACTAATATATTTCAGCATTATATGGCCAAAACCCAAATTAGATTGCAATTGGAAGTTATTACAAAAACTCGAGGGTGGATTCAATTCCTGTTTTGAGTAAAAGTGCAGTGTCATTGTTGTAAATTGTCTTATGTAGCATGATGCTACAACCTGCATGAATGGTCACATGCTATGCATTTTCAGTTGTAGCCTCCATGTGCTTGCGTTATTTCCGACAACAATACAAATGGATTGAGAACCTTAGCTTTGACACATTATATTTGAGGTGCAACAAAAGGATACATTTTAGAATTGCACACACATTATTGGAACTTTAATTTTGAACTTTAGAAAACAAGTAGTAATAATGTTCAAAAAAGTTCAAGAAGAAAAAAAATGTTGGGTACTTACCTGTCAATCAAACAATATATGTAATGTTTTTTTTAATTGGGTTTATTTTTTATCTTATAAATTGGAGCTTTGAAGCCACAAGGAAACATAAGTGAAATTGATATTTTGATGTACATCCTAATGGTAATGGATTTTCAAAATATAAATATAAAAATACAAGGTAGGATGTGGATGGTTGTTGATTGGATCTTGAAATGTGGGAGTGGCACTCCAAAATGCCAAAATCTTAAATAATTGGATAAGTCAGACATATGTTAGAGAGACAGAGATAAGTTTGTTGTTTTTGCTGAAAAATTGAGTTATGAGATTTTGGTTGCGAGGTCAAAATAAATACATAATAAATGAAGCATACGATAATGAATCATTCATAATAAGGTCTACAACATGCATTTCCAAGAAACATACATGTGACGAGGTGGAATTTCTTTTCATGTGGCATAATGAGAGTTCAAACACAGGTAAGTCTATGGGATAGGTGTCGAGTTCTTGTCCTGCCAGTCAGTGTGATTGTTGGCCTGCCTCCAATCTGATCGATAAATCTCCTCTAGGCAGAGCTGATTCAAGGGTCTTACCGTATCCACTGTCTCTCTCTTTCAGTTCCTGCCGTCTGTCGACGCTTCTGTGTCATTCCTGCATAATTTTATATGTGATTCACAAAAAAAACAGCAGACTTTCAGAAATAGGTTCTGGTCAGGATCAGATACAATTTAAAGAGTTTACTCAAAAAATGAAAATATTTATTCACTCTCATGTCGTTCCAAAGCCATAAGACTTCTGTTCATCGTTGAAATACCACTGACCGTGTTTGATGTGCTATATGTATGTGGGTTAATACATTTTTGGTTACACTTTATTTTAAGGTGTCCTTGTTACAGTGCATCTATACATTTAAGTATCGAATTAAATTAATTAACATACTTACTATATGGTTTGGCTTATTGTTACTTGCATGTAATTATGCATAATTTATTGTTATTATAATAGTAAGTACATGTAGCACGTAACAAGGACACTTTAAAATAAAGTGGTACCTATTTTTTATATTTGAATAAAATCATACGTTAAATTGGTCACACTTCATTATTAGCTAATTTTCAACTATGACTTCTGCCTCAGTAAACTCCTAATTTACTGCTTATTAATAGTAAGGTAGTTGTTAAGTTTTGGTAGTGGGTGGATTACAGGATTTAAAATATGCTCATGCAGAATATGTGCTTTATAGGTATTAATAAACAGACAATGTACTAGTAATATGCATTCTAGTTAATAGAGATAATTTATCCTTAAAATAAAGTGTTACCACTTTTTCATATAAAGTTATGGAATTTTATCAAACAGCTGAATTCTTATCAGATCTGAATTCTGAGACATTAAATGTTTTGGTGGAATTAACTTTCAATGGAGGGACAGAAATCCCTCAGATTTCATACAAAAAAAATGTGTGTTTCAAAGATGAAGTCTTATGTGTTTGGAATAACAAGAGTGTGAGAAAATGATGACATAATTTAAATTTTTGGGGTGAACTAACCTTTTAAAGCTGAAATATTCCTCATTGAGGAATTGACTGGTAGCTTGCATGAGTGTGTCAACTTGAAGTTACAGGAGTCGGATATTTTTAACCATCTTTGAAATGTTAATATTATCAAACTGAAATGCATGAAAACACACCATGTACTAGTAATAACCTCTTCTCTCTGACCTGATATGTTCAGGGAAAGCACAAATGAAACAGAGAGAGGAATCCATCAGCATTATAGTCGATATCTATATATCCATCTATCCATCTATCTATCCATCTATCCATATCCATATCTATCTATCTATCTATCTATCTATATTTTAGTTTACTTTACTTTTTAGTCATTTAGCAGATGCTTTTATCCAAAGTGACTTACAAATAAGAAAAAGTAACTACAACTATAAGTTAAAACTCTATAAATACTATATATATACACACATTTAAGAAAATGGAGAAATTAAATTAAATGACAAATGCATACAGCAACATTTCAAAACTAAACATTTAAATGAAAACAAAAAATAAAGCTAAAAACATTTCAAAATATTAAAATAACAAAAGGTATGAGTATAAAAAATATTCTAACATACACTAAGCCAAACACCCATATATTTTATATATATAAATGTTATTTCATGTTATTTCATTACCATGTAGTATGTTGAAGTAACGTTACTAAAATAAATACAATTTATTAAAACTAAAACTAAAGAAAATACCTATAAAGACATATTAAATTCATACATAATTTATCTAAAATTAAAATAGATAACAAATCAAATGCCAGTAGTTTATCAGTAATCCTAAAAAAAGAAATCTATCTATCTATCTATCTATCTATCTATCTATCTATCTATCTATCTATCTATCTATCTATCTATCTATCTATCTATCTATCTATCTATCTATCTGTCTGTCTGTCTGTCTGTCTGTCTGTCGTCTGTCTGTCTGTCTATCTATCTATCTATCGTCCGTCCGTCTGTCGTCTGTCTGTCCTGTCTGTCGTCTGTCGTCGTCTGTCCTGTCCTTCTGTCTGTCATCTGTCTCTGTCTCTGTTCTGTCGTCCGTCGTCCGTCGTTCCGTCGTCCGTCCGTCCGTCCGTCCGTCCGTCCGTCCATCCATCCAACAACATTTTCTGAGCTTTGACTATGTTCTGACAAGTTTCTCTTTAAATTATGAACAAACAGTCTTTCTCTATAACATTAATAGAACATTTGTTGAGAGTATGTAGTCTTTTCTAATGTTTTCGAAAGACTCATATGAATCAAGTAACATTTTCATAACTTAGAAACATTAGCAAAACATTCTTAGAACATGTTTGTTAACTTGGTCTCTATCCATCTTTCTTAGATCCTATTCTAAAAGTCTAAAAGCAGGTCTTGCAAACTCATTCTGGACACACACAGACTCACAGAGACAGAGAAACAGAAATACTGAAAGATGATGACACATGGTGTGTTGGTGGAGTCGATTCTAGAACATATTGTGTGAGGATGTGATTTTAACTGTTTATTCGTGCTACATTCACTAATTGCAATGTGTACTTCAAGAGCTGAAATTTCATACAATCATGGAGTGTTTAGAAGTTTAACTTTTCTTTAAAGCTCCATTTAATGACGTCACGTCTCACGACCTGTAAGGTCACAGGTCACAGCAGCACACAGAGCCCAACAAAAGAGCAAAATGTGTGTCAATGTGTGTCCTTCTCCTCTCCCAAAGGATACCAATCAGAACATCATCATTCCTCCTCTCTCTCTCTCTTTCTCTCCCTGCTCCCCCTCTCTCCTCCCCCTCTCTCATTAAAACTCTGCGCCTCGGCTTCTAATTAAATCCCACTTGAAAGTCTTAAAAGTCAGACTCAGATTGATTCAATTTGCATTTCTGAACAGGGAACATTGCCTAAAAGGATAAATAAATTGGTTGAGAAAAAAAAAATCCTCTTTTCTGCGAGCAGTGTTGTTTCATGTAAGACAACACTCGTATGCCAACACACACACACACACACACACACACACACACACACACACACACACACACACACACACACACACACACACACACACACACACACACACACACACACACACACACACACACACACACACACACACACACACACACACACACACACACACACAATTCCGTTTATCCTCACCTGCGTTGTGTGTTTCGACACTGTGATAACATGAGTGCACACACACACACACACACACACACACAGAGTATTCCGTTATCACCTTTCTGGAACAAAAATCATTAGATGGATTGAACGACAACGAGTTTATCCTCAACCTGCGTTGTGTGTTTCGATACTACTGTGATAACTATGAGTGCATTCACATTCACACAATGACACACACACTCACGCTGGGAAAGACAATTACTGTGGGTTATACTTGCTCTGACTGGCAGATATCCAACATCGCTGTTTGACAGCAAAGAGCGAGAGAAAGAAAAGGACTTTAATATAGCTGTATGAAATCAGAAATATAGTACTGAGGAGTGAGATCTATAGCCCCTCACTGTGTGTCTCAGCCCCTCACACTGCCTTACAAAGATCCAGTTCGTAATTATACTTGACCACACACTTGGTGGTTGAGTGACTTTCTGTATTTAGTATCTTTACCTCCCTGATTTTTTCTTTACTTTTTACTTTTTTTCCTCTATTTTATTTATTTTTCCTTTTCCATTTGTGATAAAGCTGCATGTATTAATTTCTCTCATCAGGGTATCAGTTGATTGAGCCTGTATATGGTCACTGCTCACATGAGGTAACCGGCCATTCACAAGACCACAGACAAAGAACAGCTCTGCCAGTAGAGCAACAGTCACCCCTGCTGGTGCTCTTTAATATTGCACCAAATCTGCATGTCTTTTATTGTACTGTCAGTGTCAAACAATTTAATATTTCAAATGGAATTGAGAATGTTTTATTTATTTATTTTATGCAATAGTTTAGATTTTTCCCCAGTGAGCGCATTTTGGAAGGCTCTGGAAGCATAAAGAGCGCTACTCCTGATTTTGAGCTTATGGATTTGAATTGGGTTTGAAGTGAGGCAACAGACAGGATATAGAATTGTAACCATTTTTTTAATTTTAAAATATATACAAATGACATGAAATTGCCATAAATTTCACTTTTAATAATAATTGTTTAAAATGTTGTCAATAATAATTGTTTAATATTCAGGGTTCAGTATATATTGTATAACAATGATTACTCTCAAACAAATACCAAATATGGTGGTGATCACCATCTTTTAATAGATTAATTCATTAATTAAATTTTATTTATTTGTTACATGTTTTTAAAATCTAAAACAGCAAAAAAAAAAAAAAATGTGTGAGGGTAGGTAAGGGGATAGAAAATACAGTTTGTACAGAATAAAAGCCATTGCGCCATTAAACATGGTAACCCAGTGTGTGTGTGTGTGCCTGGTATTTATCACGTTATGGGGACCAAATGTCCAGTCTGGTATTATTACTATCCCAGTGGGGACATTTGGTCCCCATAATGTGATAAATACCAGGCACACACACACACACACACACACACACACACACACACACACACACACACACACACACACACACACACACACACACACACACACACACACACACACACACACACACACACACACACACACACACACACACACACACACACACACACACACACACACACACACACACACACACACACACACACACACACACACACACACACACACACTGGGTAAACATGTTAGGTGTAGGGTTGGTATAGGGCGATAGAAAATACAGTTTGTACAGCATAGCAACCATTACGCCTATGGAATGTCCCCATAAAACATGGAAACACAACTCTGTGTGTACTCATCACACATACAGTATTTGGCTGTTTAAATAGTCTGAAATTGCAAATGGGTGAATTTACATTGATTAGCTTTTTTGAATGTGTTACACTTTCAAGAAGGATGCAATGTCCGTTCTTACGGCAACACATTTATTTTCTGTTAAAACAACATAAAAAACACAGGTTAAACAAAAACGCTTTCCGTTGCGTGTACACCGACACTCATCACGTACTGAATGCTATTTCTGTTCTCTTAGTCAGCTACCTTAACAGTATCATAAACAATAACATGTCTTATTGTGCAAATGTTTATCCAGATACATGGCCCTGGACACATTACTCTTTAAACCACACTCAATTCTCAAGAAATATCTGCTGTAAACTCATAAACATCATCACCAAATAGATCTGAATGTGATCTGTACCCACTCGCACACAGCGTAAAGAAGAAGTATGACAAATAACATTTAAACATCACAAACCCACTATAACATGAATACAAGTGAGTAATGCAAACATAACTATGAGAATGACTAATTATTTTATATCCATATTACTCCAGCATTGATAACTGAATGAAGCTGTATTAATACTCTTTTTAATCACCGTTTTAATTGTTTTTAAATCACAGCTTTTAACCTTCTATGAAATATGCTAATGAACTGATTTCATAAACTAGATCTTCACCGAACACCAGTTACTATGCTTTCCATAACAATGTGACAGAATGATTAATAAAAGCATTTTACCACTGAATCTGACTGGAATTCTGATTAACTGTACTTCACGAATGTTCTTTCCAATGTAATGGCTGACAGAGTGACGTTAAATGAAGTTTTATCCTGTTAACGTGTTATCATAGACACGTGTGCTTTCTTAACTCAGGCTGTAGATCACTACACACGACTAATCAATGTTCGTACACATCTATTTAATCCATAATTTTGCCGTCTTATCTCCACTATATGTATTTTCAGACATTTACTTCTCACTTTGCTCGTGCTGAAAGTTACTAGTCTTTCTTGGAGTTGATAACACTCTCATCCGCCATTTTATGTACGACACTCTTAATCACGTTTAAGTCAACATTTCTTAATGTCTCAGGCCCGAAATTCAACTCTATAGGAACACAATATTCTGTTGGGCATCACTACAGTAATGATTATTGTCAGCTTACCTGTTAAAACAACATGAAAAACACAGGTTAAACAAGGAACGCTTTCCGTTGCGTGTACACCGACACTCATCACGTACTGAATGCTATTTCTGTTCTCTTAGTCAGCTACTGATACTTAGTGTAAGGCTTGGGTGCCCTCTGCTGGCGAACCTGAGTTTAACAAGAACAAGTTTATGCAGAACACAGTGTAATCCAGTAATGCAAGTTAATGACAAAAACAGTCATGACAAAGTTAAAAATGTGAAAGGGCATTTTTTTTTAATCTGTCTTTCTTAAATACTCAAGGCTACACTCTCCCCCACAAAATTAAATGTCTCCTGACATTTCCGGGAACAATTAAAGCATTTCATTTTAAAACACCTCAGCCATCCATGGCCTCCAGTAACCTATAATCTGTGTTACCTGAGTCTCTGTTACCAAGCAGTTTCGTGGTACCAAGGATGGTTGACCCAGTGTATCATAACTCAGTACCACAGGCTGATGTTTCAGTCTCTGAGGTCTCTGTCTAACGGTCTGTTGCTCTTCTGGTGTTGAGGCTAGAGGGTTTGCCCCTGATTCACCATACTCAGGCCTGTCACAGCTCAAATCAGATCTCTGAGATTGTAGTGGCACATCCTCTTCGCTTTGTAGTGGCACATCCTCTTCGCATTGTAGTGGCACATCCTCTTCGCTTTGTAGTGGCACATCCTCTTCGTTTGTAGTGGCACATCCTCTTCGTGATTCTGAGGACTCTGCTGAGGCTGGAAAGGCTCTGCCAGAGGATTCAGTGAAGTCTGTCTCCGCCGTCTCCCTCTGCCAGGTCTGAGATGCCAATAGCAGGTGCCGCTGTATTCATCGCCAGAGGTGTCACTCTGTTCTGGCTGTTGTCGTTGCTGATGTCGAGGTTTGGTTCTTTCCTTTGATGAGCCCAGGGAGTTTTTCTGTGGTTGGACAGTCTCTGCGGGTGGTAAGAAGTCGCAAGGCAGCAGGAGGTTTCTGTGAACCACTCTGTCCCTCCCTTTTCCATTCTCTGGGCTGATCTCATAAACGGGACTGCCATCTGCTTTTCTCTCCTTCACCTTATATACTTGATCCTCCCAGTAGGACTGAATCTTTCCTGGCCCCCCTCTGGGGGTAAGGTTTCTGAGGAGAACTCGGTCACCTGGGTGGAGGTCTCTTCCCTGAACTTTCCTATCGTAGAAGACTTTTCCCCGAGCTGCTGCCTTAACGGCTGTTTTAGCTGCAATTTGATAGGCCTCTTGCATCCTCTTTTTCCAATGACTCACATAGTCATCGTACGTGTCTCGAGACTCATCCCTTCCAAGTCCGAACAACAGATCAATGGGCAGGCGAGGAGACCGTCCAAAGATGAGGTAATAGGGCGCGTAACCTGTTGCCTCACTCTTTGTGCAGTTGTACGCGTGGACAACCTTAGCGAGGGACTCCTTCCAATCTTCCTTATCCTTGTCCTCCAGGGTGCGCTGCATGGACAACAGGGTACGGTTAAACCTCTCCACCTGCCCGTTACCCTGGGGGTGGTATGGTGTCGTGTGCGAGCCCTGGATGCCAGAAAGTTTCTTCAAGCTGGCCATCAATCTGTTCTCAAACTCTTTGCCCATATCGTGATGTAGTCTGCTCGGGAACCCGAACTTAAGTGCAAAGTCGTTGAAAATCTTGTCAGCTACTGTTTTGGCCGCTTTGTTCCTTGTTGCATAGGCCTGCGCGAACCTCGTAAAATGGTCCATGACCACCAATATATACTCATACCCGTGCTTACATTTCTCCAAATGCAGAAAGTCTATGGAGATGAGCTGGAATGGGTAGGTGGTCTGGATCGGTATCAGAGGCGCACGTGTCTGCTTATTCGGCTTCCTCTTCTTGAGACATTCACACACTCTTGTGACAAAATGTTCAACATCTTTACTCATCTGTGGCCAGTAGAACCGTTCTCGAATCAGGTCAAGTGTCCTTTTGACCCCCAAGTGACCCATATCCTGGTGCAGCTCTTTAAAGACCAGCGGATGATAAGCTTTGGGGAGCAGCAGTTGTTCTCGACGGGAAGTTCTACGGCGCAGAACACCATCTTGACCCACAAGAACCTTTAGCCACTGTTTCAGCAGTATGGCCACTGCAGGGTTCTCTGCTTTCACTTCAGCTCTACTTGGCCTCCTGTTCTGTGACTTGTACCAGAGAACTCTTGAGAGGATTTCATCCTCTTCCTGAGCTTTGCGGATTTGATCAGGGGTGAGAGGGTGGCTGGTCTCACTGTCTTTCACCAGGCTCAAAGCACTGACCTGGATCAACCCCACGCCCCGGCAAGGATTCCTCCTTTCCGCAACGACCCTCTCCATAGATGCACTGATTACATCTTGACTGGCCTCAGCCGTACAGCTATGCATGTAGTCCTCAATATCCAACGGCATCCGAGTTGTTTTTGCCTGGGCGGTACTTGATTGTGAAGTTATAATCAGCCAACTCCGCCACCCATCTGTGTCCTGTTGCATTGAGTTTCGCGGTAGTGAGCACATACGTCAGTGGGTTGTTATCTGTATATACCACGAACGATGGGGCGTGGTAAAGATAATCCCGGAAACGTTCACAGATGGCCCACTTCAAAGCTAAAAACTCTAGCTTTCCAGAGTGTAGATGGTACCTCTTCTCTGATGGACTCAGGGTGCGGGAGCCATAGGCGATCACTCTCATCTTCCCCTGCTGTCTCTGGTATAACACCGCACCCAGACCAACTTGGGATGCGTCACAATGTAATACAAATGGCTGAGTGACGTCAGGATATCCAAGGACAGGGGGCTTTGTGAGTGCCTCTACAAGCTGATTCAACACTTCCTGGTGAGACCTGGTCCACTGTATGGGTGTCCGTGATGGTAGGTGACCATTATTTTTCTTTCCTGTTTTACTGGGCCTCTTCACGGTCGGGTCTGGAGTGTGATCTTCGGGGTTTGGAGCGGTGAGTAGGTTATACAGCGGGTGGGCCAAACGGGAGAAGTTGGAGATGAAGGGTCTGTAATAGGAGAGGAACCCGAGCATCTGGCGTACCTCACCAACGGTGGCAGGTGCCTTCTCTTTGAGAGCCATCACTGGAGCCATCTCTGCGGGGTCCATTGTGTAACCCTCTTCTGTCACCAACTTGCCAAGAAACCTCACACTCGATTTAAACAGCTCACATTTCTTCGGGGTCAACTTCACACCATGTTTCTTATAGCATTGAAGGACGACACGGATATGCTCTAGGTGCTCCTCAAAGCTGTGACTGTGTACCAGGTTGTCATCAAGGTACGGGAGGCAAATCGTGTCTCTCAGGTCAGCCAAACAGTACTCCATGCTCCTCTGAAACTCTGCGGGTGCCGAACTCAAGCCAAAGGGTATACGCACCCATTCGTAGAGCCCCCAGGGTGTGATGAATGCTGTGAGAGGCCGGCTCTCCTCATCCAGATGACCCTGGTGGTACGCTTTACCCTGGTCTAAGACCGAGAACCATGAACTCCCACCCAGAGCATCCAACATGTCCTGAATCCTCGGTATCGGATGGCGGTCGGGGACTGACTTACGGTTGAGTTCCCTGAAGTCAACACAGAGACGGAGACCACCGTCCTTCTTGCGGACGCACACCACCGGCGACGAATAAGGGGATCTGGAAGGTGTGATCCACCCTCTTCTCAATAGATCCTGCAGGTACTCCTTAACTTCACTGTGAAGAGGCTTTGGGACGGACATGTAGGTCTTTTGCACTGGGCTGGTATCATGGAGGGTGATGTGCATCTTGAGAGAAGGTATACAACCCACATCATCACTGTCATAGGCAAAGGCCTCACATTCCTCCCGCAACACTCTCCTTACAGCCTGCTGCTGTCCCTCTGAGAGATGGCAGAGATCCACAAGGGGGTCCCATGAGGTTGGTCTCCTTGCTTGCTTTTCTGACTGTGGTGTGCTACTTACTTCACTGGACTTTGTCTCTGTGCTGTCCTTCGTTTCAGCTGTTGTCTCATTTTCTTTCATTTGCACAGGTGTTGTGTATATGGTCTTGATGGGTTCCAGGTGTCCAATCACTCTATGACGGTCCAGACAGATGGTGCGATCAGTAGTGTTGATCACAGAGATGGGTATGTATGGCACTCTCCTTTCTGGGATCTGCACCAATACATCATGGTAGATCAAGCCTTCTGGTGGAGAATTAAGCATGTCAGGTGAAAAGACCATGTGTTGGCCTTGTGCTTGTGAACTCACATGTGCTCTTATGTAGACAGTGGTGACTTGGTTAGCAGGCAAGGGCACTCTTTTTCTGCCGGTACGAACTACACCAATCTCTGAATCACCACTCTGCATCAACTTGACCACACGATGAGCAGTTTTCACTGTTATTGCGAAGGCTTTACTCACTTTGTGTGCCAACTGTTTTTTTTCACCTTTAGTCTTTCTTTCGTTTCCGTTAATGATGACCTCAATGACGTTGTAGCCGATGATGGGGTCACTGGCAACTGCTGGGTCGCTCGACACTAGTATTGGCACTTGTAAATCATTTGTCGTGGTGGGGTCACTGCCTAGTCTGAAACTGACTTCAATCCAGCCGATATATGGGATGGGCGTGTCATTAGCAGCAAAGACTGTCAGTGTCTCATCCTCCAACAACTCTGAGATGGGTCTGACAATGGTGTGGGGGAGGTGGTTCAGTCGCCAGGGGTCATTCACTATGCTGGACTGTGCTCCCGTGTCCCACAGTGCTCTAACTGGGCGATTGTCCATTACACAGTCCACTATACACCTGCTTCCTACAAGGCTTACCAACTGTGACTGGTGTCGAGGGGGTATATAGTTAACCACACTTACAGCTGATGAGGTGCCCGCTGCTCTTTCTTCAAGGGCTGTTGTTGGTTGCATGGCCGGGCTGGGTGGTGACTGCTCATTTCGGGGCGCTTGGCCTTGGACTACTGCTGGCCCCACCTCAGTAGTCCCTGCCCGTTTCCCGGAGTGGTTCTGCATCCACGGGAGAAGTGGCCCTCCTGCCCACATTTAAAACAGTGTGAACATTTCTCACCTGCTCCCTCATCCCTGCATTTCTTGCAGCCTTTCACTCTCTGCTTTTGTTCAGGGGAACGGGGGTTTGCTTCCATTACAGCCAGAAACATTTGCTTCATTTCTTTGCGAAGCTCTTCCAACATCTGCTGTGCATTCATGCTGTCAGGCTTAATCTCATTCCCCTTTACTGTTTTGATCGCCACTGTTGAGTGGGACTCCTTAGGTCTAGAGGGGCTCTGGGTAGGTGTGGATTTTAACTGAGAGTCTGATTGGAGCTCCTGTACTTTGGGAGTTTTACCAGCAGTGGACCTTTTCCATTTCTCTTGTCTCTCACTTTCAACTTTTGCCGCTTCATCCACTTTCTGTATAAGTTCTTTATCTGTTACGCTCACATCATTGAGGTAGGGTAGGATTTGGAACTTCACCGAGTCACTCAACAGTCCAGTTTCTATTGAGCGGAGGAACTTGCGCTGAATAACGGCTCTGCTGTACTTTTCATCAGTATCCTCATTTGCTGAATTCCATAACAGCTTCTCTTTAAGCTCAATTGCACGGAATACAAAGTTCAGGGCAGTCTCTTTGGGCTCTTGCGAAATGTTAAGAAGCTGGTGGTAAAGCTCGGTGGAACTATCTACCCGATAGTGGCCTTTAAGGATGGTGAGGAGTGCACTAAGGGTCAGCCCACGTTTGATCTCCAACATGTCTCTCAATGGCAGCCCTGGACTGACAGCCCTGATTACAGCTTCAACTACTTCAGTCTGTGTGTGCCCCTTTTCTATTCCCAGCTCAATCTGGCGGACTAAACTGAGATATGACAATTTATCCCTCTGACCACTCTCCCCAATTTGCCCACAAATTTTAAACTCCCTTCGCAGTGTTACCTCAGGCAGTGGGCGAGTTGGCTCTAGCCGACTCTTGGATGGGGAATCTGTAGTCTTTAGAAATGACGTGTGTGGTGAGAAGCATTTTTCCAGTCCTTCCGTTGGAGCTGGCTCTTCTGATGGGTACTCTTCGTCTTGCCTACTACACCTTTTACTTTGTCTTTCAATGAATGTTAATAGATCAGCACAGTACTGTTTAACTTCATCACTCTCTTGTTTCTCTTCAAGTTCATCTAATACACCCTCGGCCATCTTGATGAGTGCCCTCCGTGTCCTGCTGCGGGACTCTCCACTGTCCAGGCCATCACATTTCAGGTACCTGCAGACATCTACGAGAGACTCTTCCCTAAGCTGCCACAGAGCTGCACTCACTTGATCACGAAGGATCTGACTGGCGTCCATCTTGCTGAAGGCTCGTCTCATTGGGAAGGAGGGAGGTTAATGGTGCTGGTCACTCTGTCGCCTCCTCCTGGCTGGCTCGCCAAAATATGTTACACTTTCAAGAAGGATGCAATGTCCGTTCTTACGGCAACACATTTATTTTCTGTTAAAACAACATGAAAAACACAGGTTAAACAAGGAACGCTTTCCGTTGCGTGTACACCGACACTCATCACGTACTGAATGCTATTTCTGTTCTCTTAGTCAGCTACCTTAACAGTATCATAAACAATAACATGTCTTATTGTGCAAATGTTTATCCAGATACATGGCCCTGGACACATTACTCTTTAAACCACACTCAATTCTCAAGAAATATCTGCTGTAAACTCATAAACATCATCACCAAATAGATCTGAATGTGATCTGTACCCACTCGCACACAGCGTAAAGAAGTATGACAAATAACATTTAAACATCACAAACCCACTATAACATGAATACAAGTGAGTAATGCAAACATAACTATGAGAATGACTAATTATTTTATATCCATATTACTCCAGCATTGATAACTGTATGAAGCTGTATTAATACTCTTTTTAATCACCGTTTTAATTGTTTTTAAATCACAGCTTTTAACCTTCTATGAAATATGCTAATGAACTGATTTCATAAACTAGATCTTCACCGAACACCATTTACTATGCTTTCCATAACAATGTGACAGAATGATTAATAAAAGCATTTTACCACTGAATCTGACTGGAATTCTGATTAACTGTACTTCACGAATGTTCTTTCCAATGTAATGGCTGACAGAGTGACGTTAAATGAAGTTTTATCCTGTTAACATGTTATCATAGACACGTGTGCTTTCTTAACTCAGGCTGTAGATCACTACACACGACTAATCAATGTTCGTACACATCTATTTAATCCATAATTTTGCCGTCTTATCTCCACTATATGTATTTTCAGACATTTACTTCTCACTTTGCTCGTGCTGAAAGTTACTAGTCTTTCTTGGAGTTGATAACACTCTCATCCGCCATTTTATGTACGACACTCTTAATCACGTTTAAGTCAACATATCTTAATGTCTCAGGCCCGAAATTCAACTCTATAGGAACACAATATTCTGTTGGGCATCACTACAGTAATGATTATTGTCAGCTTACCTGTTAAAACAACATGAAAAACACAGGTTAAACAAGGAACGCTTTCCGTTGCGTGTACACCGACACTCATCACGTACTGAATGCTATTTCTGTTCTCTTAGTCAGCTACTGATACTTAGTGTAAGGCTTGGGTGCCCCCTGCTGGCGAACCTGAGTTTAACAAGAACAAGTTTATGCAGAACACAGTGTAATCCAGTAATGCAAGTTAATGACAAAATTTCCACTGTTCCCAGACAACAGTCATGACAAAGTAAAAATGTGAAAGGGCATTTTTTTTTTTAAATCTGTCTTTCTTAAATACTCAAGGCTACAAATGCATGTTTAAAGATGGGATCCATGGGGTTTTAAATGCATGCTAATTATTTTTTAACACATTAAAATCCATTAACTTGTTCATTCACTCTTCTCTATATCATGATTAATATACACTGTAAAAAATATAAAGTTGAGAAAACTTAAAAGTTCAAGGCAATCAGCTTCAGCAGATTTTGTCGTTTTCTCAAATTGTTGTTGTATAAACTTAAAACAAATGAGTTATGAATACTCAAAAATATGCTGAAGCTGTTTGCCTTGAACTTTTAAGTTTTCTCAACTTGTTTTTATTATTATTATTTTACAGTGTAATGTTTATTCTCCCATGTAAAACTCAGTTCCTTTGCATTTAATACAGTATCATAATTAAGGTTTCCCTTTAACAAATATTTTGGAAGCAAAATGTAACATATGATTAAAAAAGTCGTTGCACAAGTATCTACACTGCACACTGTAGAAAATTGTGCCGGTAAATAACAGTAATTTACTGTCAACAGAGTTATCAACTGTTATTTTACAGCATGTTACTGTTATACATGGAAATTAACTATGGAAATTAACTCTACTCCAGTTGCTTAAAACAGTTTGAGTTTAAAATGTTAATATTCATATGGTGTTAGTAATGTGAATTTATATAATTTGAGTCCACTGAGAAGAAATATTTCTTAGTGTGAAACTGCAAAAACTTAAAAAATAAAAACATGCCTTTAACTCAAATCATTTCAGTTTATAATCAGCTGTAGCACACACGCATGTGCTGAAGTACTTAACAAAAAGATCATCGCTGCTTAGGCATCTGCACAGTTACTGTCTTTAAATAAAGCAGCTGAACATCAGTGTTTGTGGCTCATCATTGACTGAAGCACAGGCTCTACTCTCCAGCCAATGGTGACCCACACAACTACATTAAACTAACAGATCTCTCTTGTGCAAAAACACATTGATACAGTTCAGTTAAACATTTACTCTCCTTATCAGTTCATGACTTTTCATAACTATTTTCTGTGGACCTTCCCTAATATTTCAGGAAAAATAACGTTTATTTTGTTTGTTTGGTTAATCTAACTGTTAGGTTTTACAGTAAATTGCTGTTTTTTCCTTGAATTAATGTAATCTACTGGCATCATGGTTGCCAGCAAGTAACTGTTTTTCTACAGTTTTTTACAGTAAATGAATTACAGTTTATTACTGTTAAATTACATTTCATGCTGTTTTCTTCTTCTTACATCTTTAATCCTTTAAACCCCACAGCAAAATCCTCAGTTTTAAATGAACACTTATAATATGTGTACACTACAGAGTGTTAAATTAACACGGAATCAGTGCTGATGTTAATGAGATAATTCTGTGATTGTGCATTAGTGATGAACAGATGCTGTTACCAAGCAGGATCGCTGAAGGAAAGAGAAACACAAGAACTTCAACTGACATCAGCCACAGCCTTAGATTAATAAACAGAAATGAAATCGCTCAAGATCAATCTCTGATCGCCATAATGGTGAGGTCAAATTAAAAGTTTTTAATAAAACATCTACATGTCTATTAATTCTCAAATAGTTTTTTTAGATATACGACAGAAATAAAGTAGACTGTAATGCGTGAAGTTGGTGATGCTGCTTGTGGAGTTGATTAATCATCCTTTGCTGTTTTATTTCAGTTGATTTCATCTAAGGCTCTTGCTTTTTGTCAGTTGTAGTTTCATTTCTTGCTCTTTTATTCAGTGAATCTGCTTGTTAACAGCAGCTGTTCATCATTGGCTGAACTCACTCATTAGTTTTAATTTTCCCTGTCAGGTGGGCTATATTGGTAAACTCATGTAGGGAATAGTGGATGAGGGTGTAGGGTGTGATTTGAAACACAGTATCTGAGTGTCGACTCTGATTGCTGTTACTTCACAGGACTGCAGAAGGCTACTTTCTCAAAAATAACAAATATTACCCAGAATTCATTGTTTTTTTATGGGATTGTACTGTTGTAAAGAAAAAAAAACCCAGGATGTTAATGTCAGAATACGGCCATTTATTTACAGCATTTTTTTTACTGTGTGGGTTCATGTACAGCTGTAAAACAATATATTATGTTCATAGCTTGCAGTATTCAGTTTGTATATTTTCATACAGTTCATTTTGTACCAGTTGCTCACTGGTTAAAAAAATACTATAAATAATAATAGTAATTATTATTATTATTATTATTATTGTTATTATATACTTTTTCAGACTACATGGGCACTTTTGAATAGCTATCAAAGCAAATATGCTTTAATTACTGGTGTAGTTATGGCTTCTTTCAGCAGATCTTAAGTAACATATTTTGCATGCAATGCCTGAATGATCTACCATATTTCCCGAGCACACTGTTGAATTATTTATCAACCAATGCAATGCTCTCTTGACTTGATTGTCCATTTCTAGTGTGCATGTCCACATAAATTTGGATTAAAAAGCAAAGTAACTGCATTTATCTTTGAGATGAGAACTTGGTGGACTTGCTGACATAACTGTTTGACATATTCATATTTTTGTGCAGCTGCTGATGGTTTCAGCTGTACTTCACATGTACTCCAGCAGAGAGCAGCCCAGCTCTGATTGTCATGACTCTTCCTGCAAGTGTGTTTGTTTCTGTAGGTGGATGGAGAGAGAGAGAGAGAGAGAGAGAGAGAGAGAGAGAGAGAGAGAGAGAGAGAGAGAGAGAGAGAGAGAGAGAGAGACAGCCAACTGTCATTAACAGCAGGCAGATGAGTCACTGTATGGAGCAGTGTGTGTGTGTGTGTGTGTGTGTGTGTGAGTGTGAGTGTGAGTGTAGGGTGCGGTACACATTACCCCCAGGTGTCTTCACACACTGCCAAGGGCATGATACTGATTTCCTGGCTCTATTTGCTTGCGTTGTGTTCGTGTGTTTTCAACTGAGCTGTCTCTTCTATAAACTAAGACTTTTTGTCTGTTCTGTGAACTTGGCATCTGTATGATGCATCTAGTCTCCTCTCATTTTATGTTCATTCAGAACGAGAGAAGGAAAAGTTAATTTGTTTGTATCTATTCATGTGCACCCCCCCCCCCCCCTCGAACTACATTATATATTACTTAAAGAACTCAGAGTAACTATGATTGTCTGTTGTGGTGTCATGTTCTAAATTACTGCTAGGATATGAATATGACAATTAATACAAAGCTGAAATAAGCCAATTTACACAACTCAAATATAGTTAATGTAACTCATAATGGGCGAGAATACATTTGGCTGTATGATGTGTCATAGTGCCATGAATGTTATCTGCTTCCTTTTGTGGTCACTCTTGTCAAATGCTGCATCCGCTTCTGTTTAGTTACGGCATTTTTCTAAAAACATTTGCAATTATCTGTCCAACCCCCTCCCCCAACATACACAACACACACACACACACACACACACACACACACACACACACACACACACACACACACACACACACACACACACACACACACACACACACACACACACACACACACACACACACACACACACACACACACACACACACACACACACACACACACACACACACACACACACACACACACACACACACACACACAGGTTTCCATGTTTCATGGGTTCATTATAGGCGGAGTGGTTTTTCTACTGTGCAAACTATATTTTATATCCCCTTATCCTTATCCTACCCCTAAACCTAACTATCATACAAAGCGTTATGATATATTTGATTTTCATAGCACTTCATTCTGTATGATTTAATTTTTTCCTCATGGGGACCAAAAAATGTCCCCACAAGGTCACTATTTACTGGTATCATTATACGTGTGGTCCTCAACCTAGTACATACAATACAACACACACACACACACACAGGTTCTGAGAAGAGTCAGCTCTGTAACCCCCTTCCTGTGTTTTTCTAATGTTTGTGATGCATCATGGTAAAAACCGCCTGTGGCAATTAACTGTGGTAAGGGCTTGTGTGTCCACGAGAAAACATGCCTACACCTCCTATACAAAACATGTTGTTCTGGTACCATACAGTAATGGTAATAGATGGTAGCACTATGGCATTTTAATATATACCATATTAGCGATGATCACTATATTCATGTGTATTACTTTCTTGTGTGTATAAAAATAGATTTTTTTTGCTATTGTAGTGCTTTTTGCAACCTTTTTGTTTGTTTTAAATAAACAAATATATAATTATAAAAAAAAACTTAAATATTACATTTTAAACTTCTTTTGTAATTTCTCCTTCACTGCATTTTCCAACGTTTGGGATTTTTTTATATTTTGTTTTATAATGAACTGGAGGCTATTCGAATGTTCTCTTTATATGTTTTTGTATGCTTAGGGATAGGTTTAGTGTTTGTCTTAGGGTTACTTTAATTATGCGTAATTAATTGTTATTATAATAGTAAGTACATGTAAAGTGTAACAAGGACACCTTAAATTCACGAGTTCACCCTTACATCTAATCTGATAGCAAATAGTAAGCATATTTTGGTGTGCTGTCCTAGGGGAGGGCTCCGAGCCCGGAATATGGCTCGAAACCAGAGAACTCCCCCATCCTTAATATGGGATAAAAATAGATTAGGGGTGAGGAGTTGGGGTGGAGGGGGTATGC
Source organism: Ptychobarbus kaznakovi (assembly GCA_027422405.1). Lineage (NCBI taxonomy): Eukaryota > Metazoa > Chordata > Actinopteri > Cypriniformes > Cyprinidae > Ptychobarbus > Ptychobarbus kaznakovi. The sequence continues at coordinate 22,257,038 of CM049802.1, read as the reverse complement.
CGGAAAACTGTTATTGGACAGAGGTAGGCAGGCTGCATAGCATATACATGCGTATTGTGCTCATTAGGATAGTTGGCTAAACAAGTTGCACCTGAACCAAATTAGTTGATTATCTGATCTTGTACTCCCAAACCTTGTTAATAAAACATCATAAAAAAGTATTATCAAAACAAATGATACACACTTCCATTTGAAACACATCATATTAATTCATAAAAAATTGCCACACTGTAAAATAGTTACATTTTCTTATTGAATTGTAAACAATTGGTAAATGTACACTCAAAAAAAAGAAAGAAAGCTGGGTAAAAACAACCCAACTTGGGTTATTTGGCAACCCAGCACTGGGTAAATATTGGACAGAACACATGCTAGGTTATTTCAACGCTATCTCACGGATATTTTTACATATTTTACAAGGTGGCTAATTCGTACAAATTCGTACGACCTCACTCGATTTTGTACGATTTTCCTAAACCCCAGTGACGGGTAGATTTAGGGCGGGTTTGGTGTAGGTAATTCGTACAAATTCATACGAATTGCCAACTCATAAAATGCGTGGAATTTAGTAAAAATCTATGAAATTTGTACGAGTGAGGTCATACAAACTCATACGAATTAGCCACCTCGTAAAATCTGTACGAATTGCCGTGAGATCGGGCTGGTTATTTTGACCCAGCTTAGGGTTTTTAGCGTTTTTACCCACCATGCTGGGTTGTTTAAGTTAATTTTTTTATTTTTTTATATTATATTAATGGCTTAAAATGGACTGGAAATATATTTTTTTTAGATGAAAGAGATGAAAATGTATTATTAAGCAAGAACACATGGACAAAATAAAAGATAATTTGAATTTATTTGGGTGAATACAGCACAGTTTACAAAAATTACATACATTTAAACTCGTTTAACAAACAATTTAGACATAACAAATTTTTACTTTTAAATGGAGAATTTTAATTTAAGTGTTTTCAACCGTTCTCTGTAATTCTTTTCGCCATAATAGCGCTAATTCTCATGCCAGTGTGTCTCTGAAATCTGAGCTGGTGAAGGGCTGCTGTTTCCTTGAGAACAGTAGGGGGCGTCAACAAACATAACATTTCTCAAGAGCAACTTTTGAAAAGGGAAAACAAATACTACAGCCAAATTTTAATTTGAAAGGATATCTATGTGTACACGGCATGTGTACATAGCATGGAGAACGTGTTTAAATATGAGTTTGGTTCACAGGTTCACCACGCGGTCACATTTTAATTATTGAATTATTTTGCGTCCTCCACATAGTATTTTAGGCTTCGTCTGGGACTGAGGACGTCTCTTATTTAGATATTCAATCGTAGCTTGCCCACTGATCTGCCACTTAACATCACATTGAGCAAAACCCAACACATAGGTCTAAAGGCATATGAAAGGCGCACATAGGCGTAATATCAGTTCACACACATGCGTATCGCCATGCTAGTTGTGGTGTTAAATAAGCTATGATTGGTAACCTTATAATCGCTCACAGAAAAATACATTGGATATCATAATTTTTTGTCATGACTAATTTATTAATGATCCAGCTTCATCTGTATTAAAGAGAAATAATCACTTCACCCGATGTTCAAAGTTAATAAAATAGCCTTGCTTGACCACCTAAGTTACTTAAGGTTACTTAAAGTTACTTCTTTTTTTCTGCGCGTACGTTAGCGTATGCGCACAGTCATACATGCAGCCTTGCAAAGTATACTTCATTTGACTCATACGCGTACACAGAGGTTCGACACATGCGCTTTCTGCCAAATTACAATACCTCTCCTGACCTAGCGGGGCCCGTTGGGAGCAGTTATGAAGATTACAGTGTGACGAAGGACACAGAAGAAAAACTCATAAAAGTCTGGTAAGCACAGCGGAAAGGCTAGCCGTGACCAAGTTTTGTTGCAAGCTACCGTTTGGGAAGCCGGACAGTGTCTAAGCTTATTCCGGAGGTGTGTGAAGCCATACAAAAACTGAATAATGATGGGGAATAATGGGTTATTTAATCGGAGACAGGCTCAACCCAGCAGTTAAATATGACCCAGCATAGTTACAGGAAAAAAAACTACCCAGCATCTGGGTCAAAAACTATTAAAAGTAACCCAATAAAGTGACTCAACAGGCTGAACCCAGCATTTGGGTTAAAAAAATGAATAAACCAGCATTTTTAGAGTGTACTACGTAAGGTTACAATAGTCAATGGACATTATCCTACATAGAAAAAATAACACAATAATACAAATTCTAAAACAATAACTATAAAGATGACTATAACGATAACTATACTAGCATCCCCACTAACGCACTAAAATGTTCTGTTCATCGTACTAAGTACACACTGCAGTTTTGTCGCCTGCTCAATCTCTTTAAAGTAGGGTGGATTCTGATTGGCTGTAGATGTTTTTACTGCTCATCAAAAAAAAAAGGTCTGAAAGTGATTCCAACAAAATAACTTCACTGCATTACTGGGTTATAGCTGTGGTGTGGACTCTACTATATCATGACATATATGGTTGTAGTTATTGTCCTTGGTGTGAATAAGCATAGCAAAGACACACCTGCGACACTCACCGGTCTCGAGTCCCACGGAGGAGCCACGGAAGGGTTAAATGAGGAGTGACGACAGTGGAAGACGAAGAGAGGACCAGGCCTGGAGTTTTAGTTTATGTTTTGTGTGCGGCAGTCGTCCGTGAGGGGCTGCCGCTTTTCTGTTGTGTTTGTTTATTTTGTCATTAAATGTCGTTAAATGTTCGCCGGTTCCCGCCTCCTTCCTTCCCGTATCAACTAACCCTGTTACACTGGCCACTGGCCTCCGTGGGACTCGAGACCGGTGAGTGTCGCAGGTGTCATTCATTACCATTTACTCCACCGGCCTCGCTCCGTTCCCACGGCTCTCGGCCCCGCCCCACTCGCCACAGTTTTCTTTTAGAATTATAGCCATTATACCCAGCTGTATATAAAAACAACATAAGTCTAAAGTCCAAACATAATAAACAATGTATTAATGAAAATTAAAAAATGCATAAATGCTTGGTGATGGTTAGCTGTAAGTACAGTGACAGAAAATACATTTAACTTAGGAAAAAACACAATAGAAGTCAGTGGAAAGTCTTCGTAATGATTGTCTGGTGGAGGTTGTGATGGGAAAGCGTGCTTCTCACTGTGGAGGTGTATTTAAATGTGTGTTTATGTGTATATACATGTCTCACGAGGAATGCAGCTGGTTTCATACAGGCATGGCTGAGTCAGCACACTTGCTTGCATCATGAATTCCCTGCTCTGGCAGTGGCCGGTGTTATGACTCAGAGCTTCAGTACGTGGGCGGCGCAAAATACTTGCGGACTTCAACACACTTGAATGTTGTGTGTGTGTGTGTGTGTGTTGTGTGTGTTGTGTGTGTGTGTGTGTGTTGTGTGTGTGTGTGTTGTGTGTTTGTGTGTGTGTGTGGTGTGTGTGTGTGTGTGTGTGTTGTGTTGTGTGTGTGGTGTGTGTGTGTGTGTGTGGATTTACCTCAAGGGGGTTGTGTGCTGATATGCTCTTCCAGACAGTGAGTGGGTGATGTGCTTTGGGGAAGGATGGAGCTTTACCTCAGAAGAGAAAGGGTGCAGTGAATGAGTCATGCTGGCACTTCAGGACTCCCCCACAATTCCTTGGTTGTCCATTACGCTCCACTCGACTCTCACATGGACCGCTGTGTTAATACCCTGTGTTTCTGATACCGTGTTATGTAATTATGTACTAATTTAAATTGTGTAATTTCAGTTATGTTTTCTGGGAATCTATATTACCGAATTACCTGGAGATGCTCTCTAGAGAAAACGTGACCTTCAGTCTCATGATTAAATCAATTCCTGTTGGATAAACCAAATCTTGACTTGTATTAATAGATTTTCTGATTATCACTCATAATTACGGTATGCAACATTATGAAAGTAAATGAATTGTGAATTGGTGTTTTATGTCACCTTTAAATTTAATTACATTATTAATATTATTGTTATTATTATTATTTTAAAACTAAATTGCTTCTCATTTAAATTATTTTAACATTTAAATGTTGGATAAAATACATAATCTAAATAGCAATAAATTATTTAATATAACCGTATCCACAATAAAAAAAAAAAAAAAAAAAAAAGTTTTGGGTCTGTAAGATTTTTTTTTAATGTTTTTAAAAGAAATCTCTAAAACTCACCATGCATTTATCTGATAAAAAATACAGTAAAAGAGTATTGCTATGAAATATTATTACAATATATATTTTTAAATGTAATTTATTCCTGTGATGTAAAGCTGAATTTTCATCATCATTAATCCAGTCTTAAGTTTCACATGATCCTTCAGAAAGTCCATGCTGAATTAAATTAAAAACATTTATGATTATTATCAATGTTGCTGTTTCATATTTTTGTGGAAACCATTATATAAGAATTTTCAGGATTCTTTGAAAGTTCAAAAGAGCAGCATTTATCTTAAATATAAATATTTTGCAGTATTATAAATACTGTCACTTTTGAACAATTTAAAGGCAGGGTATGCAATTTTTCAAAAACGTTTTAGAAAACTGAGTCAGGTCAGAGTACCAAAACAAACTTTTATCCAATCAGCAGTAAGGGGCGTGTCTACTCATGATATGGAGGAGAGAGCCTTCAGTGAACAGCAGAGCCGAGTGACAGAAAGATAGAGATGGCGGATAAAAAACAAAAAAGTCTGTGGAACGATAAGGCAAGACGTTGGACCCGTGTAAATATCAGATCGGATCAGCTTCCCAGTACTGGAGGGAACTCAAAGAGCGGAAAGCCTGCGATCGGACACAGAGGTTGCTCAAATCTGCGGTTTATTTATAAAAACAGCATCTATTTGAAAATGTGCTTCACCGATTTCGGAGACGTGAGCTCCACGCGATCACCGGGTTGCTCAGTGCTCATGTATCCGAAGAGAGGAGCATAACCTCGGCTAGTCCTTCTGACATTTACCGCTGGCTCTGATGTCTCTGTAGTGCTTAAACATAAGCTATAACTCGTTTTGGGTAAATCTGACAGGTAATCTTTTGTCTTCATTCTACTGTTCTATTGATATGTTAAAATGAAAATGAAAACAGGCAATGTTTGATATAATATTTAGTTTCATTGTCATGTATGTATGTTCTCTTAACTACATTTCTGCGGCTATTAATATGTTTAAATGAAAACAAAAAGAGGCAGTGGTGTTTGATATATTTAATCTGAGGAAGGTTGCAGCAGCCGAGGCGAGCTGACTGATGTTATCAAGTACGCTGCTGTTTGCAGAATTATCAGACTTGCGTCGTTCCATCCACGAGAGCTCACACTCCAGAGTCTAACTCGTGAAGTCCGAACTACCGAGGATGCAAGTCCGAGATTTGCATACTTGGTATTGAGAAACACACGCAGACCTAATGTTAAGACACCAGACTATTTGCCTAATCTTCTCTGTACTTAGACCGCGATGGAAACGCAGACAGCAACAGGTTTGGGGAAAAAAAAATCCTGGGAAATATTGTTCCAGGTAATTTTGGTGGAAAAGCTCATTGTGTTTCACAGAACTAATCGTTGCCTAGGTTGTGTAGAGTACGTATACATGGGGCGGATCTATCAAAATAGGGGCAAAACCCGTTTGGGGTATAGGGGTGTGTTTGTTTTGGTGATTTCAAATATCAACATTGTCTTCCAGAAATTGCTTACCCTGCCTTTAATGTGTCATTTCTTTATAACAATTATTCATTAAAAATGAATGCACTCAAAAAAGTAATTCAAACCAATGCATGATGGGATTGCATCAACCTAAAATACTGTTGAATTGGAGTGTAACAAGTCTAAAGGCAACGGCAGAGCTTTATATGTGTGCTGACAGATATGAAGGTACATTGAAAGCATCATGAATGTATGTAGTCACAGTGACAGTACAACAGCTCTTGTGTTTGCTCGTTCTCTGTTTGTCGTAATGAGACTTCAGCGCTCCAATCACATCAGAACATTGACCTTGCACAATGCCGTATTTCTCTCCCAGCACAACAGAGGGACAATACAAGAGTTTTTCTTTTTTTATTATAAATATTTAACTTAAAAAAACAAAAAATTAACTCATTATGCAATAATTAACTCACCCTCATGTTGTTCCAAACCGTCATGACTTGCTTCCATTGAACATGAAATGAGAAATGTTGACGAATGTTCACATTTGGACTCTTTTAACAGTTCAGACATTTTAAAAAGGGAGTGGGTGAAAATAATGTAGTTTTTCTAGCATTCTAGAATATATTTTATTCAACAAGAAATGATGTAGCATGACCAAACAATTTATAAATAAAGTAGTACTGTCAAACGATTATCCATGATTAATCACATCCAAAATAAAACGTTTTTGTTTGCATATATATGTATGTGTACTGTGCATATTGATTATGTGTATATAAATACACACACAAACAGTAGCCTATATACTGTATTTTGAAAATGATTACATGTATTTACATGTATATATTTACATTCTTATATTTTGTATTATACAAATATATTTAATGTATAAACATACCCTATTTTTCTTAAATATATACATGCATATGTGTGTATTTATATAAACATAATACATATAAACAGTACACACACACACACACACACACACACACACACATACACATATATTATGTAAACAGAAAACTCGCATTTTCCATATGATTAAAAACTAAAATAAACTTTAACATTGCAAGATTCCATGCCCAAGATTGTTCACCATTCACACACATTTACAAATGTGTACATGTTATCCACGGAAATGCTTTTTTCTGTACTGTAAAGACACAGCACAGACTAATAAATAACAAAATGAAGTTATATTATATTAAGTTGCTGGCTCACTACTATGTTTTATAAAATTAGGGTGTTTTCAGTTTAATTTAATGTCAGTTAATGTCTAATACTGTCACCCCAACTGGTTATTGCTCTGTTTTGTGCCCAAAAAAATTATAATTTTCAAACCAATAATAAGCCTCTGTATTTGCTCTGGTGAAGTTTTCTCTTGATTGTAGACTTTGACAGAGACACGTCTGCCTCCTGTTCTTCTCTTGACTAGATGTTGTGAAAGGGTTTTTCTTTACCATGGAGAGGATTCTCCGATCATCCATCACTGTTGTCCTCTGTGTACGTCCAGGCATTTTTATGCGTTCATTTTTTTTTCTCAGAATGTAACAAACTGTTGATTTTACCACTCTGAATGTTCCTGCTATCTCTCTGATTTATTTGTTTTGTTTTTGAAGCCAAAAAATTGTCTGTTTCACTTGTATAGAGAGCTCCTTTGACAGCATTATGTGGGTTCACAGCAACAGCTTCCAAATGCAAATGGCACACAGAATAATCTCCAGACCTTTTACCTGCTTAATTGATGTAAAAATAACAAAGGAATAGCCCAGATCAGTTGGCAGTTATCCAATTATTATGGTCCCCTGAAAAAGGGTAGGGGGTGCATATTAAAGAGCTGTAATTCCTTAACATTTCTTCCCATTTTGATGAGAATATACTCAAATTAAAGTGATACTCCACTCCAAAATTGAGGAGTTATTGAGGAGTTATGAAGTTATGAAGACAAACGTATGAAGCCTGTGCAAGAAAATGGCCATTATTTACAACATTATTACCTGTGTCCTGTGTTCTCAACTGTCTCATAATGACGTGTGTTTGGGTGCATACATAAACTGAAGAAGTTTTTTTACAACAGAGAATGAGGACTCATGTGTAGCCCTTCACCAGCAGTAACATGTCTAAAGCTTAAAACGTAAAAGATGCAATAGCTGATGTGAAAGGGTATGCCATATAATGTCATGCACAGGCCTACTTGTTCAAATCAGAATACTCTGATCAAGAATTGAAAGAAATGACCAAGAACACACAAGTGGATCAGAATCAGAAACAGAATCAGCTTTATTCGCCAAGTGTGCGCAAACACATGATGAATGTGTTGTGGTTTTCAAGAAGCTCTTGGTACACACATGCGTACGAGCATACATACATATCTGACATGAGAACAGAAACATTTTAAAAAGACTTAACAATAATAATAATAATGTGTATGAATCTGGAACAGAATATTTATGTACAGATTTGTGCCTAATTTACTCTTTATATACAGCTGTGTAGAAACATATGCATACGTATTTACATAGAGGGAGGGTCAATAATTAGAGATGGGAATACATTACAGACATGAATTACAGAACACAGGTAATAATTACTTTGTTAGTTGTTTAGGCTAGATATGACATGGGGAAAACAACGTTTTTATGCCTAGATGTTCTAGTGCACAGAGATCTGTAGCATCTGCCTGAGGGGAGAACCGCAAACAGGTCGTGTCCAGGGTGAGAGGGGTCTGTGATGATGTTACCTGCCCGTTTCTAAACTCTGGAGTTATACAAGTCCTGAAGGATGGGCAGGTGTACACCAATGATCCTTTCTGCTATCCTAACAGTCCGCTGCAGTCTTCTAATATCTGATTTGCTGGCTGGTAGAGCAAATCAGCCAGCAAATCTGACTGAATCCAGCCAGACAAATCTGACAAATCTGACTGAAAAAAAAAAAAAAAACGACTCAATAACAGCAGAGTAAAACTCTGACATATGCGCCTGTGGCAGGTTGAACTTTTTCAGTTGACAAAGGAAGTACAATCTCTGCTGAGCCTTTTTCACGGTGGAGTCAATGTGAGTGTCCCACTTCAGGTCCTGGGAGATGGTGGCGCCCAGCAATCTGAATGACTCCACTGCAGCCACAGTGCTGTTCATGATGGTGAGTGGGGGGAGAGCAGGTGGGTTTCTCCTGAAGTTTCTCTCTACAGAAATGTCATCGCTGTTTGCAAACCTCCAAATGGTTTATAATACCACGTCTGAGCAATATAGAGATATCCACATTTTTCCTGAGTAATTGATAAGTGCCATGATGGATTCTAACTTGGGTTTGGATGTTTTTGTGTACTGGTCTCCATAAAAATCCATGTTAAAATGGGGTAAAAATATTGATTTAATTAATTAAATCTGAATTTTAATTTAAACGTCTAAAATATAACTAAATATAAAAATGTGTGCAGTGTTAAGCTGTGCGTTTAATTGACTAGAAACACCGGAGACCGGATATGTAAAGCATCTTTCTGGATGAGACTTCCGCGGAAAACAGTGGATATTCATGTTGACACGTGGAAGAGAGGGGCAAGGTGAGGTTCATTGTCATTTAAAGAGATATGCGGTCCACTGTGAACAGAGCTGTGTTTTACAAAGTAAAAAGGTTGTTTTACACGGCCATTGAGGAATTTTAACCAAAGTATGTTACAGACATTTCATGAAGACCCTAAAGAATGATACCAACTTGTGGAAAACAGGCATCTGATGTCCCCTTTAAAATAATCTGAAATACATTCAAGTGTTTTGTTTGAGGCAATTTTAAAAGAGATGTGTTTACATGTTCACCCAAAGGATTTGAGAAAAGTACTATTTTCCAAGCTTGGAATCCAAATGGTCGGTCTCGCATAATGGGCTCACTCTTGTCATATGACAAACCAGTATGGGTGTTTGCCTTCTTCTTGTACGCTCTTGGGACTATTTGGGACTATTACTCAAGGCCGGGTCGACCTCTATGAGTTTGACACTATTAATCCTCTGGGGTCGACAAATGCGGATACGAGTTTTGTGGCATCTTCTCCTGATATAGCTGAAAAGAACTTAAATTACACTTTCAGTTTTGATCGTACAGATAAGAGCAATACATCAATCGAAACTGTTAAGTGTCTACTTTTATTTGTGTACACTCACAAGAACAACAAAACGTTTGTGCTTTTGGAAATAAAGAAAACAAACAGGGTGCGCTCTCTGTCTTCTCTGTCTCCGCGAACTGCTTTTAGAAACGTGTCACTAAAATGAACTGTAACTCTGTGAATTCTGAACACACAGACATGGGAGTTATATCTATAGAAAGCTTGAAGTGTCTACTTTTAAATAGAAAATATTATGTGATGAAGTAATCTGTATGAAACCAAGAAGAATGTTCAGTATTTCCCGTCTAACTCATTATGTCTAATGCGATCCCGCCCCCTCGCGGCTCGCGCCGTTCATATATAAATATCCACTTTAGATGCGTGCACATGGAGATGCCCAATACAAACAAAGCGTGAGGAGATCGTTCATCGCGGCTATACTGTTAGTTTCTGGAAGAAGACGTGCTGAGTAAAGGCTGGTTCCCTTCCGAAGGGAACTCTACACTGCGTCCTCTTTCGAGGGTCGCTTTGGGAACGCCTCCAGCGTGACCGGTTACCTGAAGCATGATTAAAAACACCCAATGCACTTGACATTGGCAGGTGGATGCCTATGACGCAAGCTAATGAGCATCTGCGAGCATAAAAGGGCGCCTGTGGAACACATCATCCTCTTTTTTCCTTCAGGGGACCTTGTTTCTGAAGTGTGAGTAGATATGTCTGTTGAGAAGCGCTTTAGGAGGTGTGTCGATCCGTGTCAGCGTTGTCTGACACTAGATGACACACACGATCTATGCGTTATGTGTTTGGGCGAAGAGCACGCGCGCTCTGTTCTCGAGGGAATGGAGTGCGTTCATTGTGAGCCTTTTTCTGTGGGAAAAAGCTCTGCTCTCGGTTGCCCCTTTTTCTCGAGAGAATTGGGGCGATCATCTGCCCGCCGCGGCTCGGGTCCAGCCACTGCTGACTGAGGCAGTGAAGAGACTGATTCGCGGCGATCGCAGATGAAGCTTGCGAACGAGTTGAGAGAGGAATTTTTCATCTCGCGCTCAACAGCGGCTGACGAGAGTGAACTGCGGTAGGAAGATGTATTGTCTGTTACATCTTCTGATCCAGCAGGAAGTGCTTTGCTGGCTCATGGTGGGCTGATGAAGGCGGAGAGGATATTTCTGAGCCTTCTCAGCTTGTCTGCCCCGCGATGTAGAGCTGCTGGAGGTTATGAAGCGTGCGCTTCTGCTAATGCAGTGAAGGCACGGAAAAGGGGGAGTGGCTCACAGTAGGCTTGATGAGCGATTCTCTCTGGGCATAACCTCCCAGCTCCCGTGAGCCTCCCATTCCTCCCAGATCTCCATAATGAGATCGTGAAGGCATGGGATGAACCATACTCAGCCTGCATCCATCGGTATAAGCATGCTAATTATGCTGATATCGAAGGAATGCGCGATGGATATGCGTCGATGCCCCCTATCGAAGGGACGCTTGCGAGCTATCTCTCAGCTGGGGGGGACATCGACGTTGAAGGAGGGTTGAGTGTTGTTAGGCTTCCCTCTCAGTAGAGAGCCGTTCTGCTGAAGCCTCCACTCTTCAGAGCTCCGTCTCTAGCAGTAAAAGGAGGTAGGCTCTGAGGAGCCTCACTAACTGCTTCTGGCGTTGAGTGTAGCCAGGCTGAGGCCGCCACTCTTTTTTTTTATTTATTTACTTTCCTCAAACAAGATTAAATTTCCATCAGATGCACATCACACATTAATACATTTGAATACACTCATACTTAAGCACATATAAATCTACATTCATTTTACATGTATTTATATACCTACATGTGCTCATATATGCACCCTTTACATATGTTCTGTAACACATTGAGGAGAAAATTAGGGGGGATATATAAATACATATATACATACAATAAAATAAATATATGTATATATACATACACATAAAAAAGGGAGGGGCACGAAAGAAAGCTATATACATATAGGGAGTGATCTTTCTTTACATCAGAATACTGGTTACAAAATAAAATCAGGTCTATGAGATTTTGCATATTCGATCCATTTTTCCCAGTGCAAAGTAAATTGTTCCATTTTATGATTTACAGATGCTGTTATTTGCTCCATTTTATAAATGTCCATTGTGATTTCCATCCATGCATTTAGGGTAGGACTCTCCTGTGACAACCATTTTTTCGTAAAACTCTTTAACAGCCACCAACAATATATTAATTAGAAATGTATCTCTTTTAAACCATTCATGGGGTATGTATCCAAAAATAAGATTTTACTGTTAAAATGTATCGTACGTTTAAATATATCTTGTAAGGCAGTATGTATTTCTCTCCAGTAATCCTTAATAGTGGCACAGTCCCAGAAAATATGGTAATGGTTTGCATTTTGGTTTCCACATTGTCTCCAACATACCGACAAATTATTACCATGTGTGATTTCTGAGCAGGTGTAATAAAATACCTTATCAAGCTTTTCCAGCCAAACTCTCTCCATTTCTGTGACTTCGAACATTTCCATTGATACCTCCACATTGTAATCCATTCCTCCTCTGTAATAATTATCCCTCCTTCCTTCTCCCATTTTGTTTTGATATAAGAAGTTGAGTGTGTTTTAAGGTTTAACAAACATTTGTATATGCATGAAACAATTCTACTATGCAGATCCGATTTATATGCTTTTCTAAACAATTCTATGAAGCCTGTCCTTGTCTCAGCCATATTCTTCATCTTTATATTAACAAAATGTCGCATCTGCAAGTATCTATAGAAGTCTTGTGTGTCTAATGAATGTTTCTCTTTAAGTACTTCAAAGCTGGCTAGTATATTATCTTCTATTAAATTACATAAGACTGTTATCCCCTTATCTATCCAGTCTTTAAATCGAGTATCTAATCTGTTTGGTGTAAACTCGGAGTCGTATGCACACCATTTGAGAGGCACAATTTCTTCTGTTAGTTTATATTCTGTTATAATAGATTTCCACACAGTTAAAGTGCAGTTTACCCATGGGTTATCAATAGTCTTAATGTATTCTTGATATTATTATCGCCAGGGTTGCCTGTATGGGATCAAAGATATTTTCTGCTCCATGTTTTTTCCATTGAGCCTCATAAGATGGATTACACCAGCATATTATGACTCCCATCTGTGCTGCAAAGTAATAATCTCTAAGGGAAGGTAGTCCACCCCACCCCCCCTTTTCTTTAGCTAGCTGTAATGTTTTAAAGCGAACTCTAGGTTTTTTACCCTGCCATATATATCTTGATAACATCTTGTCCCATTCATTAAATTGATTTTGATTAATCATTATAGTAGGGTCTGAATAAGTATAATAGTCTAGGCAGAATATTCATTTTGATAGATTCAATACGTGAACTAAGACTAAAGAATGGAATTAAATTCCATCTTCCTATATCTTCCTTAATTTTTTTATTGATAGGCAAATAGTTACATTCAAATAATTTTGTAAGATTTTTTGGCAGGTTGATGCCAAGGTATTTGAAAGATTCTGTTTGCCATGCAAAAGGGTATCTGTTTTTAATTTCTCTTGGTATTTTGTAATTATATGAAAGTAGCTGAGTTTTACCTATATTAATCTTATATCCTGATATCTGGCCAAATATCTCAAGTGATGCATCAATTTCGGTAAGGAGTATGTTGGTTGCCCCAATATATGAGAATATCATCTGCATAGCAAGCCAATTTGTGTTCTGTTCCTTTAAAATTAATTCCCCTAATATCCTCATTCTGTCTGATATATTGAGCTAACGGTTCCAAATATAGTGCGAAAAGTAATGGTGACCATGCACAACCCTGTCGTGAACCCCTCTCTAGAGTAAGGCGATTTGATAAGTATCCATTGATTTTGATCCTCGCTGTGGGATTATTATATAGGACCTGTATAGTTTTTATAATTGTATTATTAAACCAAATCTGTGTAAAACTCTGTAAAGAAATAACCAATTAACCGAGTCAAATGCTTTTTCTGCATCTATGCTTATCACAATTGCTTCAATGTTATTTTTTTGTATATGATTCATGATGTGTAGTGTCTTTCGTATATTATCTTGTGTTCTACGTTGGTCTTATAAAACCTCTCTGATCATTATGTATCAGTTTAGGCATTAATTCTTCCATTCGTTTTGC